>CM065389.1:2030000-2220000 GCA_033060915.1 Euryodendron excelsum | reverse complement strand
CTTGTTGGGGATCATGTTAGTAGATGGGATCAGGTGCTTTCTATGGCTGAATTTGCATACAACAGCTCTGTCAATAGGTCTACAGGTCGCAGTCCATTTGAGATTGTAACTAGTTTACTTCCTAGAAAGCCAATTGATTTGGTTGCTTTGCCTATTGAGGCTCGCCCAAGTGCTGAAGCTGAAGCTGAAGCTTTCAGCAAACATATCTATGACATACATGAAGATGTTCGTCGAAGGATTGCGATAAGCAATGAAAGTTATAAGCGACACGCTGATCTGAGGAGAAGGTTCGCTGAATTTGCTGAAGGCGACATGGTTATGATTCGAGTCAAACCGGAACGGTATCCCAAGTGAGTTTATAAGAAACTCCACTCCAAAAGTGCTGGTCCATTTAAAGTTCTCAAGAAAATCAGCTCTAATGCTTACTTGCTTGATTTACCTGCAGATATGGGAATTAGTAATATGTTTAACATCGAAGATCTCACTCGATATACTAGACATGTTGCCAATGATGTGACAACTGACCCTTCTGTTTCTCTCCCACCTGCCAAGTATTTGAAGGAAACAATTGAAGATGTGGTTGATCACCAGATTGTTTCAACTAGACATGGTGGATATCAAAAAGTATCTCGTCAAGTGGAAAGGGCGTCCACTTTCAGATTGTACTTGGATCACAGATGATGAGTTCCAACGTCTTGACATAGACTTTTATGAAAGGTTCCATGCTTTTAACTCGACGGGGTCAAGTTCTTTCAAGCCGGAGAGAGTTGATGGAAAATGGTAACAATCAATTAAAGTGTATAAACGGCGTGGGCTGGATGGATCTAAGACCCAAGTGTTAATCTGGCATGCGCTGGATGATGTTGGGCCCACTTGGGATATTGCTTTATCATGGGTTAGTCTTTGAAGTTTCCATTTAATTTAATATCCAGTCAAATGTCTAGTCAAAGAGTCATTTAAGTTTATATCTAGTCTAGTCTTGAGTCATTAAATGAAGTCTGGTATGTTTTCCAAATCCTTAATGCAGTCAAGAATTATTTTTAATGTTTTTGGAAGTCTAAGTAGTTATTTATTTTGGGAAGTTCAAGAGTCAAGTTGGGTTAATATAAGTATGCTTGTAAGCTTTGTGAAAAGGCAGATTATAAATGAGATTAAAATTTGAGCAGCTGTCAACCTATAAGATTGTGTGACGCAATCATTTCTTTGGTGTGATGCTAAAGAGTTTTTAGGTGTGATTCCTAGACCTATCCTATCCTTCTTCTAACTCTCCTTCTTATTTTTTTTACTATTCACGTCACTGTTCACAGGCCTGAACAATCTCTGTTCTTAGTGTTCCATTGTCTTTAGTTGCATTACAAGTCCTGTCCTGCATCAAGGAAACTCCTAATATCTAGGATAAAAATGGTGATCCTCTCTTATTTTGGCATTTCTAGAATTTAGGGCTTTGCAAGATGCTGGACTGTCATACCTTGTGCCGCTGTGAGCTGAGCCCAAACTCAACATTGGGTTGTATATCTAATCTTGAGCTTAATTCATCCTGAAGAAAGTGAGATTGACACAGTCAGAATTAATCACAAAGTTAATCAGAATTAATGAATGCCTAGATGTAGCTACATCAAACAGCAAACTTGAGGTCTTTGGCTTTTTGTTAATTCCTTGTCTTGATCACTTCTGGGCCAAGATATGGGAGGAGCGTTTAGTTCTACCAAAAACTTAAAAAGAGGGCTTGCATGGCCAACTTGACTGGTTTTTGGGAGTGCCAATATGAGGAAGGAGGAAGACTTTTTAGGAGATGGAATATAATATCAGTAGACAAACTTTATAAGCTGTGAAGGCAATTAGCAGGATATTTTGGTACGAGATAGGAAGAAGTCCACCCTCCCCTTCTGGTTGGATTTTAACTTCATTAACATATTGTAGGCAGTTATTTTATTTTCAATCCTATATGATTAACTCTTTCTAGGACTAGGTTGTGTGGTCAAGGCCCATGGTCAGCAGCTTTCTTGTTCAAGGGCTTGGTTGTATAGGTCTTGCCCAAGTTATGGCCTGTCCCACATTCCAGTTGGAAATTTGGCCGCAATATGCAGCTTCACTTTTAAGAACAGTGACCTTTTTCTATCCGATTATCTATTTATTATGCTCTCTGTGTATTTTACTCGGCATGTCTTTTGATGGCTGTAGCCAATATTCCTTTGTTTTCTTCCTTAGTTCTTGCAAAAAATAAGTTCAAGGGCACAGGTCACCCGGATACTGGCTTATGCAAAAACTGATTTCATGCTTGTGATGCCTTAATGGAGATATGACAAAGGAGTTTGTCATTGGTTTCCTCTGTTTGTTATATTACAACTTCCATAGTTTTACTGATCACTTTATCATTACTAAGACAGTTTTTTTTTTCTTTGCCAATTCCTTTTTTTTTGTTTTTTTATAAGTAAATAATTGTATAAAAAGAGACTCCCATAAAGGGGGCGAATCCTGTACAAAAAGCATCTATGAAGGCCTCAAAACCTATAGACCTCATAGCCTATATATCTACAGACTACAGTCATGTACAATTTGCCCAATTCCTTATTTTTGTGGAGAGTTGGTACATAGTAGTTGGAATTCTTGGGCTATGGCAATTGAGTCTTAGCTGATAGCAGAAATTATTTATTGAGGAGTAACTCAAGATGGCCTCTTCGTTGTGCTCTTTTTTTCCTGAAAAATTCAACCTGTGTTTTGTTTGAAGTCTGGCTGGAACACCTATTGACTTTATCCCTTGATTTTTTTTTTTTTTTTTTTTTCTGTTAAGAAATAAAACTTCATCCCTGGTTATCACCTTGCCTGACCGACCAAAAATTTGTTCTATACAAGTTATGAACTAGATGACAGCTACCCTTCATAAAATTGAATTGCATGCATATGCGTATTGCCTCTGATGTTAACAACCTTGAACAGGAATTGTGTAGACTTGTGAGGGAGGTACACTCTATGCAAGAGCGCCAATTCAAATTTGAGGATAATGAGGGAGTAGATGCAGCACTAATTGGTGCCAAGAGGTCGCTCAACCGTTTTCTTCTATCCCTTGCAAAGCAGTTACCTACTGAGTAGAGTCTCAACATTGATCATTCTATCAACATTTGTACTGTTCATTGTTCTTCCATAAACCTATAGAGAGAGAGGTGTGTATTCTAGGTGGTTTGGGGAAGTGAATGCCTCCTGTCTCATGCTCATAAATTTATTTGAAAACCACAAATCGCAAACTCCTCCTCCTCCCCCCTGCTCTCCTTATGCCCTTCTTTTGTAATTACCATCTTGGTCCTTATTGTTGCTGTTCCCATCAGACTCACCCCTTCATTGATTCTTGTTCAAAATACTGTCCACTCTACCATGCCACTGCTTTTAGCTAGACAATTTTTCAGGTTGGAGTTGCTGTTGGAGATGATTAACTGCGAAGAAGGCTGTCAGTGTGGTTCACATAAAAGATACGTTGGTTTGATTCTTGGTTCTTTCAATCTTTTTGCATGATTGCATGGTATAGCTGCTTCACTTATACCTGCATTAGTCTTTGCATTCACATGGACCAGATATGTGTATGGGGTTCACCCTAAACCCTTACGAGAATTCTTGGTTACAATTTTATCTACAACACCTATCACCCATATGTCATGGGGGCATGGGGAGGTCTAGACTATGGGCCAAGGGATGACATCAGACATGAACCTATTTGTCTTAATTGAAGACTACAAGGCAGCAGCCCTTAAAAAAATTCAATCTCTTGTCATTATGATAATGTTTTAAATTTTCCCAGTTGGGCTTGCCTTTTGCATCAGCTGATGTGATTAAGAATTGAGGCGTGCTCATCAATCTTGTTTCAGAATTGTAATTAATTCCGCTGAGAGAAAAAATACAAAAGTGAATGAAAGCATCTGTTTGGTGGGTTTTATCTGCTGATGCTTATTGTTTTGAGTGTTTTAGCAGCTGACAAAAACTCTTAAATCATTGTAACTTCATAAACTGTCAAGTGTGAGCCCAGTTTTAGAAGGGCAACTATCCTTTCTAGTGGGATTGAATCATCCAGCCTTCGACAGCTGCTATTGCTCTCTTGTTATGCTAAAATGGCATGTTATCTTCACATATAAGAACAACTTCTCTCTCTTAAATTAATCATCAAGAGCTTTATTGAACTTTTGAAGTTCCTTTTTATTTTTCTTCTCTCATAGTCAACAGAAACGGCGAAATTTGTAGATTCATGTCTCCATAGTTTCTTTTGATGAAGTGCAGTATGGGTTGTAAGAATTCCTGTGATATCACTTTAAGTGGTCACATGTTAAGATTACTGAAACAAAAATAAAAATGTACCTTTCACATTTAAGATTGATAGATACAGGGTGGCTAAAAATTTAGTATTACTTGTGGATTTAAACTGTTTAACCGTACATGTCATTTGTCAATATTGTACCATAGTGGCTGATATTGTACCATTGTGGCTGATGTGTAAGGTATCACCAATATCAGCGTACCCCAGTTGTACCGGTCAGTATTGAATTTCGGACCAAACTTTGTGTATTTTGCCTTAAGATATTTTTTATTATGTTTCTATGATAAATGTTTATCACAACTTGTGTTGAATATGTAATTATGGATATAAATTTGGCCTAAGGTCCATGGGTTACCCTGCTTGAGCAGGACTTGGGTCTAGTCCAGCCCAAGTCCAACCGTCTATGAGAAAACTTGGGCTTTACTCTTGATAGTCTGAGCTCGGCCCAAGCTCGGCCGATTAACCTGCCCAAAAAGTTTGACTTGTTGATCTACCCAAATTTTAAATTTATAAGTAATAATATATTTTTTATATAATTAATAGTTTATATAGATTTATACTAATCAATACTTTATAAGTTATCATTTATATTTTCTTGTATGATTTTCATAAGTTGATTAATTCTCTAATTTAGTTCTAACCATTAGTGATTATTACTTAATAATTACTAATTTAAAAAACTAAAAATTTCAAAAAAAAAATGATCAAGTTCGTTTAAAAGTCCGTTAAGTCTAAAGCTCAAGCTCAAGCGCGAAGCTTGAGCCCGCCCTTAGGGCCGTGGACTGAGTTTGGGCCTAACATTCTCAAATTTGGCCTGTCTAAAATTTGGCTTGAGTTCAGCCCAAGTTCGATGGGCCACAGGTTTGGCCAATTAACATGCCTATATATAATAGACAATTAATGTTTCTGTTAAGTAATTTGTAAGATATATTTGAGTTGAATAACATGTTAAGGTTAGGTTAAAAATTTTTATGGTGAATAATGTTTAAAATGGGTAATGTCGTATTAAGTACTTTAAATTTTGTAAGTAAATATGTATTATATATAACATTTGTGGAATAAATCAGCTACAAATTGGTGGGCGTTGCACTCAGATCACCTCATATATGTTATTAGATTTTACTTGATCTCAATTTATGCAAGGAAAATAGTCAATTTGTCAAACATGAATAAAAGATGGCTTCTTCTGAAAAAGGGTGTTGGGATGTCATTTTCTTTCTAATCACAAAGGCCAGCTGTTTAAGACATTTACTCTTTATCATGATAAAAAGGGAGGCGGCTTCATTACAGTTAAGACATGTGCGGTTGCTGCTGTTGATGATGTGGTCCAACGAAAAGGCACCACTTGGCATGCCTTAACTATTCCCGTTGTATCATATTCTAAATTCTACAGCACCCAGCGTTTGACTCGCTGTTCATCTCTTTCTCTCTCTTTTCTCTCTCTAAAGTTCTAAACCCAACTCTTTCTCTCTCTAAACTGAAGACTTTGTCGGCGGCCACCCAACCTCCTTAAATGTTCCCTTCGCCGCCACCATCTCCGGCGGACCTGCTTCACCGTTTTTATTTTTGATAAACCTTTCTCTATCAGTACTCTCTAAGCCCTACCTTCACCCCGCTTCTCTGTCCCTCTCCCTCTACATCTCCCTCTCCACTAGGCGGAACCATGGCCACTGCAAACAGATAACGACGACGGCAACGACCAAATGAATTATATGCGAGATTTAATTACAAAATTTTCTGTTTGAATAATGAAATTAATCATCTCTATTAGTGGGTTATTAGTATTTTAATTGATGATTGAGCACATGATTAAATCTATATTATTTGGGATTGAAGAGGAATAAAAATGAATTTCAAATTCATTTGTAATTTCTTCACTTTATAGTAACTAATTTCACAAATACGAAGTAACAAGCTTACAGGAGAGAAAGGATGGCCTAATGGAGGGTGGAGTATGTAGAGAGAGGGGGGGGGGGGGGGGGGGGGGGGGGGGGGGGTGGCTCTCTGCAATTATAGTTTTTGAGAGAGGGAGAAGGCAGAACGTTGGTTCAGCTACAAGTTATTGAGTTTAGAGCGACAAAGAGGAGGAAGAGGAGGTTGGGTGGCCGCCGACAAGGTCTTCAGTTTAGAGAGAGAAAGGGCTGGGTTTAGAACTTTAGAGAGAGAAAAGAAAGAGGAAGAGATGGAGAGAGACTCAAACGCTAGGTGTTGTAGAGTTTAGAATATGATACAACGAGAACATTTAAGGCATGCCATGTGGTGCCCTTTTGTTGGGCCACATTATCGACAGCAGTAACAGCACATGTCTTTAACTGCAGCAAAGCCGCTCCCGATAAAAAGTGGAATGGCCCTTTATGAGAGGAAAATTATATAATAATATCTTCTGGTGGCCCGCAATCGGACTGAGACAGGGACCGAATTAATGTATAGACATACACTTATAAATACAGTATATATCTTCTGTAACAAGGATTTTAGCATTCTCAACCTGTTTAGGGTTTATTAACGGTCAAAGGTATTGCGTATTTGTGTTGCATCCAAAGTATTTTGTTTTTTTGTAGGATTCACAACAAATATGTATATGAACATAAGAACATTAATTAATGTATTCAAGATTATAAAAGCGTACTCGTTTGTTATATAATCTTGAATTTGAAGAGAAGCAATCCAGTCTTAAAATCAAATCGTATATTAGCTTTGCGTTTTTTTTATGTCTCCAAATTTCTTACGACGAATTTTTATGGGTAAAATATTGGTAGTTGTGAGAAAAGAAGAGACTTGACCTATATATATTAAACCCTAATGGATCTTTCTATAAAAGATTCTCAAATAGGTTTTCTTAAGCTTATACTATTCATCTAATCACATTAAATAATTAATAGGTACACACAAGTCCAATCCATATAAATCACCTCTTTATTGGACCTATTCCGTATGTCTCAACTTAACTTGACTTTAACCTGTTTTATTAAAATTAAAATCAATTAATATAAAAGCTCAATTCAAAAAATTTTAATATTTTTTTCACTATAGAATGTCTAAGTCTTCTATTAATTATTTTTTTAAACTCGTATAAAATTATCATTCATATAAATAAATTAAGTATTTTTCGAGCTCGTGTAAAATTATCATGTAAATTTTAGAACATGTGGACCTCAACAGAGGCAGTCTGATTTGGGAACAAAGGATAAGGTAAATCCCAATCCGGGAACTCTCACCCTCACATGACCACCAGTGACCAATATGCTAATAGTGACTGATCAGCAAGATATTTATCAGTAATCTTTTTTTTTTAAGGTATATCGGAGGGCAAAAGTACTAGGAAGGGGGGTAGAGTTGACCACCCTTATGGGTGAGGACGCCACCAATAGTCACTTTTTCACAGCTGTAAAGTTGCCGGTGTTAGCAAAATGGTCACCCATTGTAGATTTTGTTTGGCATAAGATTGGAAACAATCAAACAAACAAACATATCTCTTGCTTAAGCAATTCTTGAAGGTTGTGTTTTAGCCTTCCAGTCCAGTTCGCAGGACAGGTTAGAGCTACATTAATAACGATTTATTTGTTACCCCAAATCAAAGACGAATTAAAAGATGTATATGTTAATTACCATAAGTGCCAAGTGCTTTCAAAGCCAAGGCTGATGCTAAGGACCACCACAGTTGTCCGACACCGATCGTGGTTGTTCGACACATTAGCTGGGTCTTATTATCACAATGGTTATTTGACACATCAGCTTGGTCCAACTGATTTGTTAGACAACTACAATTATCCGTAATATTCCTCTTAAACCCACATGGTATCAAGAACCATCTGTTTTTCTAATGGCCCTACTCAAGAACTCTTACGTGCAAGGGTGATGTATAAGAATGCAACACCACATGGAGTTTCATCTTAACCAAAAAAAAAATGGCAGCATAAATTACACTCAAAATTCTCTAATGATGTGTTTGAATCAAGAATTGGTAAGGAAAAAAGAAAGAAAAATAGATATGAAATTACATTATTAATTTAGTTGTTAGAGAAAGTGGATGATAAAAGAACATAAAAAAAAAAAAAGAATAATTTAAAATTTCTTCTTTTGTTATCTTTTCCTTCACATTAACTAAGTCCAATCTACAATTAGAAATAACCGCGACTGTTCTTAACATTTTTCATTGATAATTTGGTAGGCAGGACCTAGCTTTGGAGGTAGATAAAGTTCTAATTTACATGAGATCCATGATTCCAAAACAGAAATATTAAGACTCACTATGATGTCATGATGATCTCCACAAAGGACCAGTTGATGTTTCTCTCATTTAGTCACATGAAGATGGTGCTCATGGAGTGATGATGTGATGAACTGGTACGTCTTTCCCAACTCCTGGTGCAGCTTGCTGGTGCGATGAGTCCTCCTTTGTCTGGGACACCGGTGTGGTGCCTGCCAAAGACACTCCGATGCCAAAGTTAGGCTCAGGGAAATATGGACAGAATTACAGTATCTAGGGTGGTGTGGAATCATACCTTCTTGGAGGTGAGGATTGTTCCGTTTATAGGAGCGTTGGCTTTGATCGTGGGCACCTTCGTGGGTCAGTCAATCGTGCCCCTCGTCATGCCTCCCACTTCGTGGGGATATATCGTGCCTTGATTTTAGGCCCCATGGATCATGCCCCCGTTCATGGGGGAAACGCTCGAATCATGGGATCGTGGGGGCTATTTACCAGGCAAGAATCTCGGAGTGCCTTCATGCCGCCGTCCAGTGTATCCCTCGAGCTCTGCCACTTTTCCTGTTAATGGACCTGACCTAGGAGGGAGGGGGCCTGAACTGGATATGGAGACCGGGCCGGTCTGGTCTGTCCGCAGAAGGGGCCGACCAACCGTACTTGTCATTTGCATTATCAGATGCCCCCAATTCCTTAGGCAGCCCAAGTCGGCCTATGGGAATTCCAAAGGTCTGCCCACGGGAATTTCGAAGAGTCACCGAGCGCCGTCGAACAGGCGCATTTATGGCGCTGCATAACCGTCATAATTACTATGCCAGGTGGATCGACGCGACTGTTGGCCTTTCTGCCACGTGGCCTCATGTGGTTGGCCCCGTATGTCGATTAGACATCAATTACACTGCCCGTTCGATCTTGAGAGCTTCGGGCCAATCTACACCGTTGATTTCGAATAGAGGGGGCTTATAAAACCTTGGCGGTTCGCCAAAAAGAGCCCCTTATTCTACACATTTCTTCCCAATCATTCGACTGTGCTCGTTGTCCCTCTCCCTTCATCGTTTTTCTCACTGTTGTTGGTTGTTCGGAGGGGTCCCAAAACCACTTCTTAAATCCATACCCATCAAGGTACGTAGTGTTAGTGTTTATGTTTTGGCTCCTACAGAAGGCTATTTGGTACTACGAGTGGAGGATTAGGGCCTCATATCCCCTAGGGTTTGTAGGTAATCCCCCCTTTGTTGAGTCGGTATATTGGGGTATCCTTGAGGCATCCAGAGCAGCTTTTGAGACTCTCCGAGAGATTGAGGACCCTAGGGTCATGAACCCACTGCCAATCAACCTGTCGAGCGGCTCTGAGCGTACTGCCTCCATGGACCTAGATAGGGTAAGACCAGAAGAGGCATCCAATGCCTCGGTGAACTACTCTGGGGCAGACCTTGAGGAGATTACTCAAGAGGCGAGGCCCAGGAGGGCGAGGAGTCCCGTGGCCATTGTGGACGCCTTTGAGAGTGCCCCCACGACCATGGCTAAGGTAGGGGCAGTGTCCCCTGCCCCAAAAAGTAGGTATGAGGCTCGGCACTTTGCCTCCATTCTAGATGGGGCAAAAGTGCAAAAGTTGTGGTCTATCTATCAATTTCCTCCCTCCATGAGTTACAGGGTGCCAGGGAGCGAAGACAGAGCGTGCTTCCCTCACCCAGGCGAAATTGCTGTGTATGAGAGTGCGTTGTCCGGGGGACTGAGATTCCCCATCGCCCCTCCTATTAGAGGGGTTCTGAATCGGGCTAGACTAGCCCCTAGGCAGCTAATGCCCAATTCTTGGCGCATACTGGTAGGCTGTGCCGCTCTGTGGCAGGCCGCCACTGACAAGGAGGAAATCCTGACCCCAGAAGATTTCTTCTTCTGCTACAAGATAACCGAGAGCGAGAGCTTAGGCTGGTACTACTTCTCAGCTAGGGAAAGTCAGCCAGCTCTGATTACCAATCTCCCGGTCTCCCACAAGCGCTGGAAGGAGAAGTATTTTTTTATGTACGACGAGGGTATGGAGATCGCTCACTGGGAAGATGTGACTAACCAGACAGCATACCCAGGCAGTGGGGTAGACCAGGTAGGAAGGGTAAGCGCCTTTCGTGCTTTTATGCCTGACTCCTTCTTAGGGTAGTGGTCTAATAATCATACTCTTTTCTTTTACTCAGCACGCCTTCCTATACTGGAGGACGAGTCGAGGGAAGCCCGTTTAGCGAGGGTGAGGGAGTACCCGGTCAAGAGCTGGGCCCCTCTTGTGGCTGGTGAGAGTTTGGCAGACTATCTCTTAGGTCCAAACCCTTCTATCGAAGCCTTTCGCGCTGAGAGGAGTGAGTCTGGTCCGTCTTTTGCGGCCGCCTTCTAATGCTAGTACACTGACTCTTACCCTGTGTGCTTTGCAGGACATGGATCATACATGGGCTTCGACAAGAGGAGCATGGGGTCCTCTGCAAAAAAGAAATTTGAAGAAATGGAAAAGGCAAAGGCTGCTGGAGAGAGGCCTAGCAAACGCCACAGGCCTAGCTCTGGAGGGAGGGCTGTCGAGCAATCCCATGACAAGGGTCCTGCTGCGATCAGCACTCCCGCAGTACCCAAGGCTTCCAACGCTGGTCAGTCCTCCAGGGCTGGAACTGGGATGCCCCCGCCTCCTGCCGAGGCGATAGCTGTTGCTCAGACCCAAACTCAGCAAAGCGAGCCCCTCATTGCGGAGGACGTCCAGGCCGCTTGGGAGAGGATAAAGCAATTTATCAGCATGGAGGACGTGGGGTCATTTGTTGACTGGACCAACGCCCAGCTGACAAGGAGCATGAACCTCGATGCTGTAAAGGTGAGGGCTCTAGCTATCTCTTTTGTTCCACCCCCCTCCCCCCTTTCTTCTTTTTTTTTTTTTTTTTTTTTGAATGACCCTGCAATTTTTCTGCAGCTCCATATGAAAGCGCTCTGCCTGTCCACTCGTCTGAAGGCGAGGACAACTGAGTGCGCCAAGAAAGGGCAGGTCATTGAGACCTTGACCACATCTGTTAGCGGCCTGGAGAAGAAGGTCAAGGATGCTGAAGAAGCCCAGGCAGTTGCAGAGGCAGAGAAGACTGCCGTGTTGGACGAAGTATCCGAGCTCAGGAAAAAGGTGGAAGCTCTGGAATTCGAGGCCCAGGCTTTCGGGGCAATCAAAGAGTCCCTTACTTCAAAGGTCGCTGAGCTGGAGGGGCAGCTAAAAAGTGCTCAGGACAACGCCGTGGAGGAGTTCAGAGCTGGGGCGGCCTTTCAAGATGAACTCAGCGAGGCCTACATGGAAGGTTTCGTTGACGCTAAGGTTGCGGCCAGGAAACTCTTCCCAGACCTCGATCTTTCTGCCTTGAAACCCTCGGACGACACGACTTCCAATGCGCAAGGCGTGGAAGACCAGACCGCGGCGACAGAGGAGGGAGACGAAGCCCAGTCCTGATCACTTTGTAAAAACATCTAGTCGCATTTTTTTTTTTTTTTTGTAACCCACCTCCAATCAATGAATAGCCATTTTGATGAACTGCGTTTCCAAGTTTGAATATCTGATTAATTAGGTTCTTTGGTTGCCCTGTAATGTTTGGGTACTGCCCAGATGGACTTGGTAATTTTGATGGGCTCTTGGCCATCCTGGTCAGCCATAGAGCTGGCCAGTTTGGCTTAGCCCTGTCGGCCTTTCGACTTTGCTGGTCGACTTTAGGAATAACTAGTTGGGCTTAGTAGCCTTATTGGCCTTTCGACTGTGCTGGTCAGCCCTGTGGACTGACCAGTTGGGCTTAGTAGGCTTATTGGCCTTTCGGCTTTGCTGGTCAGCCCTGTGGACTGACCAGTTGGGCTTAGTAGTAGCCTTTCGGCTTTGGGTCCCCTTGGACTGACCAGTTGGGCTTTAGTAGCCTTGATTGGCCTTCCGGCTTGTGACTGACCTGTGGAGTTGGTTGGGCTTAGTAGCCTTATTGGCCTTTCGACTTTGCTGGTCAGCCCTGTGGATTGACCAGTTGGGCTTAGTAGCCTTGTTGGCCTTCCGGCTTTGCTGATCAGCCCTGTGGACTGACCAGTTTTGCTTCAACAGCTCTGCGGGTAAACATCGATTCTGAAGGTCATAAAAAGACTTTTCATTGAAGGTTGCGGGTTACATTATACATAGTATTTTCTCAGGTGCTCAGCGTGCCAAGGGTTGGGAAGCTCCTTGCCGTCGCCCCCAATTAGCCAGTAGGTCCCTTTCCTAGAAAACCCCTTAATTGTATATGGGCCTTCCCAATTAGGCTCGAGTTTGCCATCACTAGGCTTTCTAGTAGACTGATTAACCCTCTTAAGAACCAAATCTCCTGCTTTGAACGTTCTACTTCTTACTCTGGCGTCGTGATATCTGCGCACCCTTTGTTGATAAGCAGCCACCCTCACAGCTGCTTGCATCCTTTTCTCTTCAAGTAGGTCTAGGCTTACTTCTAGGGCCTCATTGTTGGCCTCTGCTTCGAAATGTTCAACCCTGGGGCTATGGAGGCCTATCTCCACCGGGATGACCGCCTCAGATCCGAAAGTCAGGGAGAAGGGGGTGTGCCCTGTCGCGACCCTTTCTGTTGTCCTGTAGGCCCATAAGATATTGGGAAGCTCTTCTACCCATAAACCCTTTGCCTGCTCCAGCCTTGTCTTGATGTTTTTGAATAGGGTCCGGTTGGTGACTTCAACCTGGTCGTTGGCTTGGGGATACTCCGGAGAAGAGTAGTGGTGGCTAATCTGTAGGTCTGAACACATCTGATCGAACTGACCGCCTTTGAACTGTTTTCCATTGTCCGTGACAACCACCTTTGGGATGCCGAACCTGCATATGATGTTTTTCCATAGGAAATTTTTCATTTTCTGCTCTATGATTGTGGCGACAACCTCCGCCTCCGCCCATTTTGTGAAGTAGTCAACTGCTATCACCGTGAATCTAGTTTGGCCTTTCCCCAGGGGGAGAGCGCCTACTATATCTATGCCCCACTGAGCAAAAGGCCATGGGCTCTGAATCGGTGTTAATTCCTGGGCTAGTTGCCTTGGGATGTTAGAGAACCTCTGGCATTTATCGCATCTTCTTACAAACTCTTGGGCGTCTTTCTCCATTGTGGGCCAGTAGTAGGCTGCTCTAAGAATCTTCTTAGCCAAAGATCTTCCTCCTGAGTGGTTGCCGCAGACCACTTCGTGTACCTCATTCATGATGTAATCTGCTTCTGCTTTTCCGACGCACCTTAACCAGGGCATGGTGTGTCCTCTTTTGTACAGAACGCCGTTTATCAGGGCGTATCTGCTGGCCCTATATTGAATCCTTCTTGCCTCAATTTTATCCGCTGGTAGAGACCCCTTTTCCAAGTAGTTCCTGATTGGTGTTGCCCACTCCACCTCTTGCTCCGCTTGCAATATTTCGGGCTCCCGAATACTTGGTGAATCCAGTACTTCCATGGGTACTCCGGGGTCGTCTTCCTGGGATGATGCGATCCTTGCCAGCCGATCTGCCTCCTCGTTCTGTACCCTTGGTACTCTTTTGAGAATTACTTTGGAAAATTTTTTTGCCAAATTTCTGGCCATCTCGCAATACTCTTGCATTTTGTCTCCCCTGGCCTCATATTCTCCTTTGACCTGTTCTACCACAAGTTGAGAGTCGCTCCGTACCAAGACATGTTCTGCCCCCATTCGCCAAGCCATTTGGAGACCAGCAATCAAGGCCTCGTATTCAGCTTCATTGTTGGACGCTGGGAATTTGAACTTGACGGCATGTTCGAGCTTGTGTCCTTCAGGGGTGACGAGCACGATTCCGGCGCCTCTTGCTTTATCTGTTGAGGAACCGTCCACATTGAGTACCCACTGCGGCTGCAGGGAGTCGTCACTGGGGCGAATTGTGGGAGTGGTGAACTCAGCGATGAAATCTGCTACAGCTTGCCCCTTTATTGCCTGTCTTGGTCTGTACTGAATGTCGAATTGGCTGAGCTCTATGGACCATTTGACGAGTCTGCCTGACGTCTCCGGCTTGTGGAGGACCTTTTTCAATGGCTGATCGGTCAGGACAACTATGGTGTGCGCCTGAAAGTATGGCCTCAACTTTCTTGCTGAGGTCACGAGTGCGAGGGCTAGCAGCTCCATCGTGGGGTATTGCTCTTCCGCGCCCCTCAGAGCCCTGCTGGTGAAGTAGACAAGCTTTTGGACCCCTTCCTCTTGCCTGACCAGGGCAGAACTCACTGCTGTCTCTGATACGGCGAGATAGAGGTAAAGCTCTTCTCCTTCTATGGTTCTGCTTAACAGTGGTACTGAACTCAGATATCCTTTGAGCTGCTGGAAAGCCTGTTCACATTGGGGAGTCCACTCAAAAGCTTTATGCAGAACTTTAAAGAAAGGTAGGCACTTATCTGTTGATCTGAAAATGAATCTGTTCAGCGCTGCTACTCTGCCAGCCAGCCTTTGGACTTCCTTGGTGGATGTTGGGGACTGCATGTCTAATACTGCCCTGATTTTCTCGGGGTTAGCCTCTATCCCCCGGTTGGACACCATGAACCCTAGGAACTTGCCTGACGCTACTCCGAAGGCACATTTGGCAGGGTTTAATTTCATTTGGTAGGCTCGTAGGTTTTTGAACGTTTCTTCCAAGTCAACTAGGTGGTTGATGGCTCGCTTGCTTTTGACTAGCATATCATCGACGTAGACTTCCATGTTTCTCCCGATCTGACTGCTGAACATTCGGTTCACTAGTCTTTGATAAGTTGTCCCGGCGTTTTTGAGGCCGAATGGCATTACCTTATAACAATACAGTCCTCTGTCTGTCACGAATGCTGTGTTTTCCTGATCGTGCTCGGCCATTTTTATTTGGTTGTAGCCTGAGAAAGCGTCCATGAAGGTCAACATTTCGTACCCTGCCGTCGAGTCTACCAGTTGATCTATTATGGGAAGGGGGAAGCTATCTTTGGGACACGCTCTGTTCAGATCTGTGAAATCCACGCACATCCTCCACTTTCCATTTGCCTTTTTGACCATCACCACATTAGATAGCCAGGTCGGGTATTGGGCTTCTTTTATGAAGCCTGCGGTGGTCAGTTTCTCAACTTCGTCTGCTTCAACCTCGTTGCGTTCCGGGGCGAAAGACCTCCTTTTTTGTCTGATCGATTTCGCCGTTGGGTCTATGTTTAGGTGATGGGCAATGATTCGGGTGTCAATTCCCGGCATATCCTCATGAGACCATGCAAAAACATAAGCGTGATGCCTGAGGAAGGACCTCAACTTCTCCTTGAATTCTTCAGGAGCTGCTGTTCCGATTTTCACTGTTTGGGTCTGGTCATACTTTTCGACTACTACCTCCTCGAGCTCTTTCACTGGTTCTCCCCTTCTGATCTCCTCCTCATCTCGAACTTCCAGCTCTTCAATTAACATAGCCTCCCGAGTTTCCCCCTTAAGGGACGCCATATAGCATTCTCTGGCGGTCTGCTGGTCACCTCTGGCTTCCCCAACTCCTTGGGATGTGGGGAACTTGACTTTCAAATGGTAGGTTAATGGTATGGCCTTGAACTCATTGAGGGCTGTTCTGCCAATGATGATGTTATAAGCTGACGGGCAATCTACTACCAAAGACGTTACCATCTTGGTAGCTTGTTTGGGCACTATCCCTAGAGTTACTGGTAGAGTGATGGAGCCTAGAGGTGTGACTCTGTCTCCAGTGAAACCGACAAGGGGGGAGTGAACCGGTTGTAGTTGCTTCCCGCCGACCTTCAGTTGTTCAAAGGCTTTTAAGAAGAGAATATCTGCCGAGCTGCCGCTGTCTACCAGGACCCGACGGATTAAAAAATTTGACACAACAGCTGATATGACTAAGGGGTCGTCATGAGGTTGGCATATGGCCCCAGCTTCATCATCTGTGAACGTGATGGGGTCATATTCAGCCCGGAATTTTTTGGATGACCGGTCTATGGACATAACTTCTCCCTGGTTCCGCGCATCCCTTGCATGTCGTTTCCTTGCCAATGAAGACTCTCCTCCGCCTGCGAACCCACCAGAAATGACCCTAATCTCGCCCATAGGCTGCTGGTTTGGCCTTCCCCTTTCTGGGTTTTTCTGTTCGGCCTGTCTTGGTGCCGGCTCTCGCCTTTCGTTGCGTCTGCCCCCCGCTACGTACCTGCCTAACTTCCCTTGCTTGATTAGGTGTTCAATCTGCTGCTTGAGGTCGTAACAGTCCTCTGTGTCGTGCCCGTGGTCTTGGTGGAAGCGGCACCACTTATTGGTCGGCCTTTTCTCTGGTGGAGTTCTCATCCTCCCGGGCCACCTCAGCGCCGTATCTCCTTTGATTTCGTAGAGCACTTGATCTAGAGAGGTGTTTAATGGGGTGAAGTACTGGTTATACCTGGCCTGCTTGCTCCTATCGTTCTCTCCCCTTGGCTTCTGCTCTGCCACTCGTGGGGTCTTTGCTGTTCTGTCGTCTTTCTTTTCCTCCGCCGTCCTTTTCTTGTCCAGACTGGTTGCGACGCCCTCCTGGTCTTCCCTGGCTCTGAGTGTGTCTTCCGCATTCATGTATTTCTGTGCTCGGAGCATTAGCGCAGCCATGGTTTTGGGCGCCTCCTTGGCCAGGGAGAACAGGAACTTGGGAGTCCTAACCCCTGCGATGAAAGCCGCCACCGCCACTTTCTGGTCCAGGTCATCTACATAAAGGGTCTCTTGGTTGAAGCGGGTGACGAATTCTCGCAAGGTCTCGTTCTCGCGCTGCTTAATGTTGAACAGGGAGGTGGAAGGCCTCCTCTGCCTCTGTCCTCCGATGTAATGGCTAACGAACAACCTGCTCAGGTCCACGAATTTATTGATTGTCCCAGGGGAGAGCCTGTGGAACCAAATCCTTGCTGGACCCTTAAGGGTGGTAGGAAATGCTCTGCACATGATTTCATCGGGGACTGCTTGAAGGTCCATCAAGGCCTTGTACGTCTCGAGATGATCCAGGGGATCCTTGGTGCCATCAAAGGACTCTATTGTGGGCATTTTGAACTTCGGGGGCAAGGGCACCCTCATTACCGTTGGTGTAAACGGCGTGTCTGTCCGGCTTACCAGCTCTTCTACCGTGCTGGGGCCTTTTTCTTTCACCGCTGCTATCACCCCAGCCAATTTAACCTGCATTTCCTTCAACTGTTCGTCCCATATTGGCTGAGTCTCGGCAGTGTGTTCCAGGAGAACCACGGTTGGGGCTTTGGACCGGTTGGCGTGGCTCTGGGCTTCGTCAGCGTGAAACCTGGCCCCCTTTGGAAGAGGGTTCTCCCCTAGAGGCGCTGGGTTTTCTGCTCCTTCACCGGCGTCGCCTCCTTGGTTTCTTGCCGCCGGCTGGTCCGCAGGTAATGGTGGGTCCTCTAGCGGCGGCGGGCCTACCGTCCCCGGGGCCTCCGGCGGGGGAGGCAATCTCCTCTCCAACTCTTGATTCCGGGACTGGAGTTGGTTCATAGTTGCCATCATCTCCACGATCTGCTGCTCCAAAGCAGCGATTCTGGCGGTGCTTTGTTCCTCCATCTCTCTACCTTCCCTGGTTGTTGCAGCACCGGATCGGGTCAAGACCATGAAAAGATCGAAGTGTCGTTCCCACAGACGGCGCCAACTACTGATGTGATGAACTGGTACGTCTTTCCCAACTCCTGGTGCAGCTTGCTGGTGCGATGAGTCCCCCTTTGTCTGGGACACCGGTGTGGTGCCTGCCAAAGACACTCCAATGCCAAAGTTAGGCTCAGGGAAACATGGACAGAATTACAGTATTTAGGGTGGTGTAGAATCATACCTTCTTGGAGGTGAGGATTGTTCCCTTTATAGGAGTGTTGGCTTTGATCGTGGGCACCTTTGTGGGTCAGTTAATCGTGCCCCCCGTCATGCCTCCCACTTCATGGGGATATATCGTGCCTTGATTTTAGGCCCCATGGATCATGCCCCCGTTCATGGGGGAAATGCTCGAATCATGGGATCGTGGGAGCTATTTACCAGACAAGAACCTCGGAGTGCCTTCATGCCGCCGTCTAGTATATCCCTCGAGCTCTGCCGCTCTTTCTGTTAATGGACCTGACCTAAGAGGGAGAGGGCCTGAACTGGATATGGAGACCGGGCCGATCTGGTCTGTCCGCAGAAGAGGCCGACCAACCGTACTTGTCATTTGCATTATCATGGAGTATACTAGTAAATTTTAGAACATACTATGATATGACTTGGGGTACCTGTTGATAAATCCTGTGTTTCAATTAATTAGGCCTAGTCTAATTAGTTAGGGTCTTGACTTCAGATTCAATATTTGATTTTTTCCCTCCACATTCTGTCCCTGACTTAGACTTATGTACTAAAAAAATAAATAAATAATTCTATGCTCCTGTCATGCTCTTTTTTTTCTTTTTTTCCAACATTTACCTAATTTTGACTTGCATTACTGTACAGTACAGTTAACAGTAATGCAATGTACAGATCAAAGAGGAAGGTGAAGAAGAGTGGTCGAACCAACTAAAAAAAGTACTACTCGGCGCTTGGCTTTTACTAGAGTGCAAGGCCAATGGCGCCACTCCATACGTTGAAACACGTACTCATCCAACCTCTGCTCTGTCTATATATACAGCATATTCCCTCCTCGCCAGAATTTCACTTCCTAAGCACCATTCCGCTTCTTCTTCTTCTTCTCATCTACACAGATATATGTATTCTAAATGGCTCAATTTTACTTAGTAATTTCAGTACTAACACTAGTAATTCCTCGTCTCTTCATATCAGGTAATACTGACAAACTCTTAACAGCAGCGGTTTAATGTTGCCATTTCATTACTCCAATCTGATATGTTTGCTTCATTTGTTGAACTATTTTACTTTGTAGGCGTACTTTCATCAGCAACGTTTACAATAGTAAACAAGTGCGAAAAAACGGTCTGGCCAGGCATTCTGTCAAACGCTGGGATTGCACAGCTCTCCACAACCGGTTTCACCCTCCAGAAGGGCGAGACCAAGACCCTAAACCTCCCATCCTCCTGGGGAGGCCGTTTCTGGGGTCGCACCCTCTGTAACGAAGACTCCACCGGCACGTTCGCCTGCGTCACAGGCGATTGCGGCTCCGGCAAGATAGAATGCGCTGGCAAGGACGCTGCGCCGCCCGCCACGCTGGCAGAGTTCAAGCTCGACGGCTCTGGTGGGTTGGACTTCTACGACGTGAGCTTGGTCGACGGGTACAACCTTCCGATGACGGTAGTTCCTCAGGGTGGCACCGGAGTGAATTGTACAGCCACGGGGTGCGTGCTGGACCTGAACGGCACGTGCCCTTCGGAGCTGAAGGTGACAGGCACCGACGGAGAGAGCGTGGCTTGCAAGAGCGCGTGCGAGGCGTTCGGGCAAGACCAGTACTGTTGCAGGGGCGCGTATAATGCACCCAACATCTGCAATCCCTCTTCTTACTCGAAGTTGTTCAAGAAGGCATGCCCCCACGCCTACAGCTACGCCTATGACGACAAGACCAGCACCTTCACCTGTGCCGGTGCCGATTACCTCATCACTTTCTGCCCTCCAGCGAGCACCAGGTAAATTTTCTCAAATCCCATCCAAAACGTTTCTTTTTGATTTGGGTGCAATGGGAAAAATTTGTAAAGCCTGTTAATTTGAATCTTAAAAAGGAACCGATAGAATTAATAAAAAAATTGAGCGGAAGTTAAGGTAAAAAAAAAAAATTTAATTTTAGAAGGTCAGGGGTATAATTTTTTGAATTTAGAAAGGTTAATACATTATTTTTTTTATTATAAATACTCAAACTTTATATGACCTATACATAATTTTGTCAAATTAGAAAACCATGACCCCACTGTCTTAACTTGATTCCCTCTCTAGTTAAAAGGTTGGAAAATTTGCATCTCGTGTTACCAAATCATAATATAAAAACCTATCATCAATTGATAAAATAGAATCATGTAAAATACTAGTATTAGTGTACACTCACCGACTGATGCTTTTCAGTTGAAACAAATCATGCAAGCTGCTAACATCCCTTGTGAGCGTCCAACACTTATCAATGTCTAGTCATATTAATTGGAACCCATCAGTATGATAGCACACCACTCTGAGATCATTTAGCTCCACCAGTGCTGCACGGGTACATCACATGACCATTTTTCTTTACATTTCAGAAAATGACATCGGTAAAAACTCGTGATCTTTTGTTGTATTTTTGTATAGCCTGTTTAGAACCTGAAGAGAAAAAACTGTTTTCTTTTCCTTTTTTTTTTTAAGAAGTACCAAAAAAAGTTATTTTTTCGCAAAATACAACTGAGAAAAATAATTTTTCTTTTTTCCTATCGCAAGTTCCAAACTGGGCCCGCAGTATATTGAAGGGTTAACCTTTAGAGAAATGCTAAGGACAACCAGCAAGTGATTCTTGGCTAAGGTGATGATCAGTCGTTAGACTGATAGACCACCGCGAGTCTCCTTCCTTCCCCTAACCTTTATTGGCTTCGTTTTGGTAAAACGTTCCATTTAGAAAGAGAACCATCCCTATCTTGGCATTTCACGGACAAGCATCCCTTTAATAACTTCTGAAAATATCTGGTCCTGAGTCTGCTGACTCATGACTGTCGGATGAAATTCTGATCCCAAACTCGTTACCAATCATTTGATTTATTTCAGAATTCCCAGTAACGGGACTCATTTGTAACTACCACTTGTGGCGTCAACCAGTTTCTAACAGTGAGAATTTTATGTACGGTGCAGCCAAAAGTCATCGTCGGAGGGACAAAACCCGGTGTCATCGCCGGTAATCATCGGCACGATGGTGTATGAAGGCGCATTGGATGTGAGTGGTGCATCATCACCGTCCACGTGGACGCACATGTTTCGTTCTCAGGCCATTGCCGGTGCCGTCGCCATCCTGCCAGCGATATGGTGGTTGTCTCAGCTCTCCTAACTTTTTTCATGATTCATCCATTACCTACCGAACAATGCCCCATCTAACTTTGTCGGAATCTGGCTGTTATATCACGTGTGGACCATTCCGTCGTTCTAGCACTTTACCGATTATGGGCCTCGTGACTCGGCCTGCACCCACGAGTGTGGCCCACGTGACGAGAAACTGAGTCACGTGAAATGCCTACCACCTACGGGTCACACCCTCTCAATTTATTAGGATGTTTATATATGTACAGGCATGGAGGGTAGGGCTGGGAATATTTTTAAAAAAATAATAATAATATTTTTATTTGTCTTAAAAGTGGGGTGATCGAGATCCATTTGTTGGTTGGGAAAATTATATGTAACCACTGCATTTGATGCCAATAGTAGAGAGAGAGAGAGAGAATTTTATTATCATTTTTGTCACTATCTTTGTGTCTTGTTCTCACTGTACATGATGTCTTCAATAACAAGGTAATAAAGCAACTTGTTTTTAATTATTTAAATATTGAACCACTATGTGCTTAATATAATATTAAAAAAAATGCATGATTAGGATTAAAGGCGTGGGTGAGCACAGAATTGTATGGAAATCCCACATGAAGTGTGTGTTTTCATCGTTTTCACTTTCTGAAGCTGTCACAATCCCGAATTATGTTGCAGATGCTTTGAATTTACTGGGACAAAGTGAACCAGATAAGAAACACTCAAGAACACATAGTTGATTTGTAACTTAGTCGTAGACAACCTCACCAAATCAAACCAAACAATGTTGAAAATGAGAAACATTCTGGATCTGTAGGGTATGTACCATGTATGGATTAGATGTTGGGAATAAACACTTGGTTGCTTTTTTCTATGTCGATCACACCCACTTATTACCTTTTAGACTTTAAGTTGATGTTACGTACAAATAAAATTATGAAGATTGTGGTGGGTTGTGACTTTCGATCGCGAACAACCTCAGAGCCGTTGCATTGTCGTGTGTACAATTTGTTTATCAATCAGTTTGGCTACTTGTCTATACTCTATACAGCTTTTTTGGTGATATCACCATTGAAGCCTTTTCCAAAAGAGCCTGCGAAATTAACGTTAGAAGAGAAAGTAATTCCCTGAAATGACATCTACAGCTATAGGTATTGGTAACGGCATTTTCCCATCAGGTCAGGTCCTCGCTCGCTTGATCGGCTCCCGATCAGATTATTTTCGAGTCTCGATCATATGAAACATCAATGAGTCCTACGATTGAGATCGGACACTCTGGCATATACTTAAGGCGTGGGCATGGAATGTACAAGAAACAATCACTTTATTCGTAACACCGTTCTGACACAAGCTATCTTGGAGTGTGGAGCTGACCTTTTCAATTGTTTTGACACCGCTCTAATCCTACAACTAGAGGCCGCCACATGAAGAGGCCACTTACCACTCCCATGCAGACATACAACGAGTTTGTTGCCCCTTCACAGGTACACTAAGACACAACCCAAAAGAAAACCCTAAGACGATTTTTTCTCTCTATTAACTTTATTCCTTAGAATCTAACTTGAACACTGAAGGGCATTTGATTGCCACCACATCAATGAGTTTAGTGCAGGAGATCACCGACCAACCAGCAAGGAGTTCATCATAAACTTGAGAGGCAAAAGACACCACGAGTTTGCTGCATATCATCAGTTATGAAAAAAAGAGCCATCAGAATTTGATTTTATTGACCTGCAGGTTTTCACTCATGACAACCGCGAAAAGAGTCGAATGAAAATCCAAGCTATCAGACAAATCTTTAGCAAAGTATAGATTTGGGAGGATTAGATTCACGTTTGGAGACTAAAACTGAATTGGGTTACTGAAAATTTCCAAATATTATAGTTCGAGGCTGATGGAATCTTTCTATATGATTTCTGGTTTCATCGTGGTCAAAGTTTCTGTTTGAGCCCAGGTTTCGCATATAGAGAGCCCTTGTGGGGGATCCTAGGTTCCTGCTATGGCAAACCCGGGGGCGAACCCGGATGGGGAATTGCTGGTCTTTTGCTCAGATTATATGTTAATTGCTAACATGGTCGGCATGTCTTTTAAAAAGGTTTAGTACTTGTTTGTCTTTTATTTTCGACATAACTAAAAAAAAAAAAAAAAAAACACAGCTCATAATTTTTATATAAAATGATATATATATATATATATATAAAACAAATCAGAACGCCCATATTATCCTAGATGGAATTGTTGCGTAAGTTCTTTTTTTGGCCTATTTTCTTTGCTGTCATGTCCATTGCTGCTTAGTGACTTGGTTGACACTGATTGAATGAGGGTATGAGAGTAGATTCGCTGCTCATTCTATCCATCAAAAAGACATTTGACATGTGGTTAACATCAAAGTATTCTATGCCATTTCTTCGAAGGCGCATGGATATGCTTTCGTTGCGTGCATGTTTTCATGGTTTTTCATAGTCATAGGTATGCACTCACTCACCATTCCCTCTGAGACTTACAAACAAAGGGGAAAATGAGCTTCATGTAAGTACTTCTACCGATGGGCCTGGCCGTGGAGTAGATTGTGGTATGGAAGCTCAACGATCTATTTTCTCATGAAGAGAGAGAGAGAGAGAGAGAGTGTGTGTGTGTATGTTGACGTAGATATATAACATTTAAGTTTGGGACAAATGAAGATTTGATTCAGGCCGGCTCACCCCTTAGGCGTGTGAGGTGGCTGCCTTAGGCTCCTAATTTTTTAAAGTCTCAAATTTTTAAGAAATTTATCTTTTATAATAAAAATATTATATATTTTTAAAAAAGTCTAGATCTAGATGAGAAAAAAAAAGTTTGGAAGAAAGAAAAAAAGCCCGAAATCACGTTTCAAGAAGAAAATACCATTTTAACTAAAAAAATAAGTTGAACGATAAAATAAAATTTTGAAGACTCCAATTTTTTAAAAACTTTTACATGTTATAATTAAGGCCTTATATAGGTTTCTTAAATTTTTTAAAAATAAAAAGTCCAATCCAACTGAGAAAAAAGAAAATCAAAAATCAACTATATTAGTTAACTTTAAAAAAAAAAAAAAAGACTGATTTAACCCAATACAATAAATTGTACAAATGAAATTTAAAAGCTTCAAAATCAACACACCAGTTAATTTCAACAATAACCACTTTAATCTAAATTTTTTGCAATAATTAAAAAAATATATATAAAAGACTTTATTTATAATTGTCACCTTAGGCCACAAATTGTCTTGAGCAGCCTGACCTTATTGACTGTTCCTGCTTTTGTTGCCAACGCGTTAATGCTAGTGCTAAATAATGGCATAGTTGATCCAAAAACCTTAAGTGTGGTGCTAGCTGTAACTTTGAAGAACCATGACCATCACTATCTTGTAATTATGAGTCTGATTAATTTGTCATAGCTTAAATTACGACATCTCGGATCATATGCTTTGTAATTAGTTAGGTCTAGTTGTACACACGTTTTAGGAATTTCACCACAAAAGGCTGAAAATCTGAAGGGAATTCTTTCTCCTTCTCAAATGCAGTTTTCACCAGCATTACTTTGTGAAATATGATGGGTGGAATTAGACTTTTCTTTTTCTTTTCTTTTCTTTTCTTTTCTTTTTTAAATTTGAGTGCGATTATGTGCTTTATTTCTTTAAAGTTTAATATTTAATGTGCTTGCTATTTGAAATAAAAATATGGCCACCGTGTAGCCTAATGCTCTCTCTCTCTCTTCTCTTTCTTGTTTTGTTTTTTTTTTTTTTTTTCAGATGTAACTTCAATTTATATTTGCTTGACTACAGCTCGTGCAACAACTGCTTCCAATGAAATAGGGTTGGAATGGGCCGAGTGGGAGACATACGTTAGTTTAGGCAATCCCTGGCCTGGCCTAGAAGGTCATTCAACGCCCAGGCCCTCCCATTTAGCCCATAGATTTGGGCTGCTTAAGTTGATTAAACCCAAAAAAACTGCTTATGATTTTTTTTGAATTTTAGAGTTTTTTTTTTATTTTATTTATTTTTGATGACCAGGTAATGTCCGGGACAAACCAAGGTAATTATTTGGTGAAAGACGTTAAGGGTGACTTCAAAGAGTTGATAGTATCTAAGAAATTTCAAACGTGAAATTTTGAAAAGAACAAACCCCTAAATTTCAAATTTTAACTACCAAACTAATTTCTTAGAGTTAATTTTAGAGTACTTTGTAGCCAATATTTGTGTATCACATGATGCTGCGACGCGACGCCACAACTGTCAACTTTGAGATCCCCGCACTAGTTACCGATACCGCAACTTTGGACCATTGGAAAGTTATGAAGAGTGGTGCGAGCGAGCACGCCTTTTTTTCACTTTCGTTCTTTTGAAAATTTGTCATTATCTCTTTATATAGTTAAAAATTCTGTTTATATATAATTTAAGAAATAGTTTTTAAATTTTCTCATAAAAATTTATAAATATCACCCTTAAATAGCTTTTTTTTTCTTTAAAGATCTCTTTATGTATTACATATAAGTTTATGTTTCTTATGAATAATGGTGACTTTTAACTATAAAAATGACATTCCTATATCATTGTGGTGAAGTTTTTTATACAAATTTTTAAAAGAATAATTTTTTTCCTATGTTACACATATGTATGAAAGTCAATTGTGCTGTCATTGATTTGGAAAAAATATCTTGGGTTGTTATTAATAGTTGCACCCTAAAAACATTTTTGGCTCCACCACTACCTCTTTCTACTACCAAATTTCACTGGCTCCTATGGCTTGCTGACGTGGTATATTCTCTTTCTACTACAAAATTTCACTGGCTTCTATGGTTCACTGACATAAATTTTATTTGCTCCTATGGTTTGCTGACGTGGTATATTCTCTTTCTACTACAAAATTTCACTGGGTCCTATGGTTCGCTAACGTGGTATATTGTTTTTCTAAAACAGAATAACATGTATAAGGAAATTTTTATTCTTTGAAAACAAATAAATATAAAAAGTTAAAACTGAAATTTAGTAAAAAAAAAAAAATCAAACCCTCTAATTATGGAGATTTGTTTATTTCTTGTCCCCATCACTCTTCTCTCTCTGCACTATACCAAAAAAAACCTAATGGCAAAAGATAAATGAATCTACTTTGTACATTTAAATTTTTTTCTGAAATTGAATCGGATAAACCACTAATCTTTACAAACTACAAAAGACAAATCTTAACAATCACTTATGTTTTTCTGCCAAGTGTATATTTATATCCACTGTCACTTGATGTGTGCCACATTAAGTGAATTCCACATAAGTCTCACCTAATATGACACACATTAAATAGAGAGTGACTTACTGTAATGCTTGTAGATAGCACTCCTCATATATATATATACACACATAAACACATGGAGAAACCAAAATCGAAGCATGAAGTATATATGTACTGATATACACGCATAAACACATGGAGAGACCAAAATCAAAGCATGAAGTATATATGTACTGATATACACGCATAAACACATGGAGAGACCAAAATCAAAGCATGAAGTAATCAAAGAGTACAACCACTGACCATGAAGAAATGAAAAATTAAATGGCCGCCAAACGCCAAACCTAAGGTTTCGACCAACGTGAGGAAGGTCCACATACCAAGCAACCAAAACAAGACCAGAAGCTAAAGTGGGAGAAGTCGATTTTGGACCATTATTGGAAAATCGACGACAGCACTGAGAAATCAAATTCCGGCCATCGAATCCTGTTCCAAGACATCCCCTAGCTCTCACTCTTTTTTTTTATTAAAGAAACTCCTCACTCTAAAACTCTATTTTAATGGTGTTTAAAAGAGATTTTGTTTTCAATTCATTTCTTTATTTTTAGTTAATGCTAATTCTATTCTATTTCAAAGGTGATGTGTCTGTAGTAAATTACGGTGGGAATATGCGTGCTCTAAAACATTTCTCATTTAAAAATCCAGATGACAAATAGATTGATTTTTTTTTTGGGGGTTGGTAATCACTTATCATTTTTGTTTTTAAGTAGATCGGAAAGAAAATCACTTTGTCCATTCCAACCTTAGCTAGCATCTCAAAAACGTCTTCAACGACAAGGATGAGTTTGACTTTAACCCTTAGAAGGCTACGGAAATTAAGCAAACAGTAAAGTTTCATGTGCATGGCTATGTCCAAATGCTCCTTGATAAGCCTAGACTTACTCAGGCCATGAGCAAACTCTGTAAACACATAATTAAACCTGATATAGCAAAATACAGCGTATGAACTTCGTAAAGGGAAGCTAATACAAGCTATAGATTTCCGACAAGATTGGATTGGAGGGTCCGGTTCAGATTATCGGTGGACCCAAAATGTAGTAAGGTGTCCCAAATTTATCTTAATTTATTCCCATAGTGTTATTACTTTAATTATCCATGTCGCATTAGATTGATTATAATCAATTGGAATTCCTTTATGTTAATGTGGCAGTATCTCTAATACTCAAAAGCATGGTTGTAATGTCATCTGATTCGGATATGATTACGGTGAAATAAAGCTGATACAGATTGTCACGACAATGAGACAACAAAACTTAGCTAAGAAGATACTTAAAAGATGAAGATGTTCTTTCTTTCCATTTGATCAAAAAGGCTTATGAAATGGTGAGTTGGGTTTTAGTAATTTTGATTCCGATAAGTTCGTGCACATTATAAAGAAGCTTTTTTAGATTAAAGTTGGTCTTAATTTTCAAAGACCTTGACTTGACTCTACTAGTTCCAGATTAGCCATTTTGCCCTCTTTTGCATGGCCATGCAAGTACTAACTTCTCCATACCCCATATTTGTCTTGTAATCTAATTTGGCTCTCCCTATTGACAAGTTGTTGGTGATGATCCTTACGTAGACTCATCAGTTTGGTTCTCAAAATACATCTCATTTTGGATTTCTTATTCTTCATCAAGTACAAAAATAGATGAAGATATACATGGACGTGAAGCATTTTCCTTAAGAGGATTGCAAGAGAAAACTCTCCTTTTCTTGAGAAGTTTCAAATCCAATATGGCTTTTGCAAAGGTGATGCAACTCTTTTATCAAAGAGAAAAGATAAAAGAATCGAAAGTACTAATAGAAAGAGAAACGATTATCCATATCCACAGCTCTTTACACGACAGATAACTAGTCCATCCACACTCATGGGTGTTGAAAGGACTATCACTATAAAGAGCAAAGTATAATGGTCTCCCTTTTTAGGTTTGTTGCCTCATATCAAAGAATTTTGGCACGTTTGTTTTAACAAAGATTATCTTGATTGAAGATGACTCGATAAAAAAGAGATCGAGTGATTTAGTATGCAGTGATTCTATTCAACATGATGAATCCAAAAGAAGCCATTAGATTGTCACACACTTGAATTCATGATCTCACAATTGTATGTTTTGCACATGCAAATTGCAAGGTAAATGTATATACCATCCATAGGTATATATGCTTCACACCTAAGGACCATAGTCACCCAAATTCTGCTTGCTAGTGTGAATCCGAGCTCACTGATTTTTTTTTTTTTTTGGTGAAGGGGGAAACAAAACTTATGTTCTACACGTTGAAACAAAACTTTGCAGCAGACAACCATGTTGATATATGATAGATACTTTTTGGTGGATACATGGTTGAACATTTGTGCAGCTGCTATGGAGGTATTGCCTAAAATTTTTGACTATTTTGCATGGGAGTCATATTGAGCAACTACCATGCATTGCCATTTCACCACTGATCAGTCGATATTACCCGCTCCAAAATCTTATCTATTGAGAAGCTACTTTCTGTATTTGTGTAGAATTCGGGTTTTCCTTTCATTTTTTGTTTTTGCTTACTGTAATTAACTAGTACAAATAAGGCTGAACATTCGTTCAACTTTAATGCATATCAGCCGATTCAAGGTTCATTATATGCATGAACAGAGAAGATGTATTGTTGGAGGTTGAAGGTCCAGTAAGGTAAAGGGTGCATAACTGATTCAATTTGAGTTCGTGTAGATCTCATTCATCCTTAGATGAATGTCTCTTTATGCTTACTGTATATATATATATATATAACTAGCCTATTATGCGATTTAGGTATTAAAAAAGGCTGTGTAAGAATTAGTTGGAAAAAATTAAATACGAAGAAGAAATGTCAGAAGTGGGATTTGAACCCACGCCCTCTCTCGAAGACCAGAACTTGAGTCTGGCGCCTTAGACCACTCGGCCATCCTGACTTCTTGTTAACAACTAATTTAAATTTAGTAAATGAAGATTAGGACATCCGATCAAGCGCTGGCTAAGGTTCCATTTAGAAAAGGCTTTGACAATTCAAAAAGGGCCGTGTCGGTCCGCCTTTTTCTTCTCATGGCTGGCATTGTAGGCCCCCTCGGGCAGCTATAGTCATATTTTCTCTCTGACATTTGTTTAAATCTATTATTTAAAAATAATTTTAGTAAATATTTGCAATATATGTCGACCATGACATATAAAAAGTAACCTAAGGAGAAATATCCTCGCAAACGCATTTTATGCTTTGCTTCTAAAATTGAAAGATATAGTTTGAAAGAGATGAGTGTTATGAACATACGAAAGCATAAAAACAATAGTGGTAGTAATAATAAAGTTTATTATTCTTTTGTTTTTTTTTTTTTTTTTGGGGTATTTGATGAAATGAAGAATATCGGAAACAGTACTCCCATCAACACCCATGCACCGTCCCACGAGCTGGCTTCAGTGATCGATGCAAAGAGTGTTTCTTTTCTCAACGCAGTGTTGCCTGGAATCCGAACATAGAGCTCTGGTTGCACCTTTTTTTTTCTTTCCCCCTTTTCTTTTTTGGTTTCACAATTAATGAGCCTAACTCTTCCCTTACCCATCATTTCTATATCTACTCTAACATATAAAGGGAGGACTCAATTGGTGTGTTTAAAGCTGGTTAAATGCATGACTTTTTTAATTTTCTAAATTATTCTATAAAATTTGGTTTATTACTACTTCAATTTGTTTGTTTCTCAATAACAGTAAAAGCAAATAATTAAGACAAAAAAGAAAAAAAAATCAAAACTCATGTATTTATAAATTCTAAATTTTGGTTTCTGTATACCCTCTTCACTAACCGACATAGATAAGATTATCATATTCAGTGATTCAATAAACTACGATAACTATCATCTTTGGCAATATACAAGTATTACACACGCATTGCATATGCCCATCATCGAGTCCAAATAAAGGCAACATTTAACGGTACCTTAATTGCATATACCACTCAAATTTTGCCATAACAATGTCAATATCTTGACTAAGCAGACAATTTTTCAGCGAATTTTCTCGACAACTTCATTACGTGATTCTAATCATTAACTAAGTTCATTCAATTAGAAATCGCAATGTCTGATTTATCGGATTGTTAGGAATCTAATTCCATTCAAAAGCGGTGTGGACATGGGCCATAGAAATGTGGAAACATATATGGACAGCCTAGATTCCTAAAGAAAACTATTTCCCAACACGTTAGTTTGGTAGAAATATCCTTTGACGCAGCCAAAGCCTCAACACTAAATAAGCCCTTAAGCCTCAACACTAAATAAGCCCTTAAGTAAGCTCGTATTAAGGGGCACTATCTAGAATTTAGGTGTGCCAAACAAACTTTTGGTACGACCTTAAATAAGCCCTTAAGTAAGCTCGCATTAAGGGGGCTACCTCCACTTGAAAAATGAAAAGGTTATTCTTTCATAAAATTTGTACATCAAATCCTAACAATAATGGTATTTTTATAATAAAAAATTATCACTAATAGAGTTATGTTTTAAAAAAAAGACTCTCACTAAATCACGTTATTTTGTATATAAATTATGTATCAATTTTCTTATTCTATAACATTACCCATTGAAAACATCGTGCCGATGGTGGAAAGAAATAGAATCTCATCCCAAAGAAAGCCTTGAATATCATTTACCTTCATCTATGCTAAAGTAGACGCCTCCTTTGATTTCTCACTTGGAATCTAATCAGTTGAATTATTAGTGGAAGTTCAAAAACTGTGTGTGATATATATATATATATATATATATATATAGAACTGTTGACGAGGAATGAATGTCCAGATTCATGTTTGGTACTTGAAAATCACTGGAAAGATATACAGAGTTTGAATTGTGGTTCCATTTCTTACAAGTTACAACCTCTTGATTATTAAAGTTGATGAGAAATGAATCTTACAGCATGGAAACAGTTTTGATCACAAGAAGACTCATAGCTGAAATATCATTAAATTGAATAATATCATAACAATAAAATTATTAAAAGACAGTCCATCAAGTATTAAAATATTCTCCAATAAGTATTCAAATATTATCAAAACTTTTTTTTTTGTAAATAAATATTATCAAAACTACAGTTATGTCAAAATAAGAGACGACCAAAATCTATGTCTAAAGCATCCCCTAGCAATAGATGCGAGCCTAGATTTATTTTAGCTGTTTGATTTTACTAAAAGGATAGTGCTGTAAAAATAGAATTTTTATACATAATCATGTGGATATTTGGAATCCTTTTATTTTAAATCAAAACATTCACTATTTTGACTCATAATTTTAAAAATACCATTTTGATGGAGTTTTATATAATTCTTGTGAGAATAGAATTTTACTTAATAAAAATATTTGGCCCACCAAACACTATAGAGATTAATGTGGTGCATAAAAATATAACGTAGATAATTTTTTTTGTTAGCCTTTTTTTATATTCTTTTGTTCTTTTCTTTTCTTTCCTTGAGTGTTTCTTTTAACCTTTGTTTTCTTTTCTTTTTTTTTTCTTTTTTTTTTTCCCTTTTCTCGGAAGCTACTTGCATGAATAGAAGCAAACCATAGTGGGATTAAAAACACCTTTCTTAAAAGTTGGGGCATCACGGATTCACAGCCCTACGATGGGTGGTTTCCAAGTTTTGTCACTTCGGCTACAGCAAATTAAGTGATTTTGGAATTATTCAACTGTAGATTTTATTCCACCTTCTCTTCTATAAGATCGACTACTATATTACATGCACAGACATATATATATATATTGAGGTCCATAGCAGCGTGACACAGTTTTCTTCCCCATTAGATCGATCACTTCGTCCCCTTCCCCTATACCTTTCCAAACTCTCACTCGGTTTTGGTTATTTATATGGGCAGCGAATCTCAAACCAAATCCCATTATTCTTTTTGCACGTCTTCTTCCACTTCATCGTCCAATCAAACAATGCAGCAGTATCTCTTTCTGCATAGGAAGATCTAATCACCAGTGGAAAAAAGTGAAAAAAACCCATATGTGTTGAGATAGTTCATATTACATTCATACATTAGCTAGCAGACGCACCTTTTGTTATCTCTCTCTCTCTTCAAATGGATCTGATCCTCACAAGCTCTTCCCCTCTGTTCATCAGCCTCGTTTTGCTTGTAATCTCTAGAGGTATGCCTATGTGTATATATATATAAAGTTGTAATGTTACTGATGGAGTGCAGCTCTTATATTTATGGCTACCCTTTTGATTTTCAGGCATTTCAGGGGCTACATTTACGTTAGTAAACAGGTGTGACTATATAGTATGGCCTGGAATTCTAGGTAACACCAGATTGGATAGCACCGGGTTTGAACTCCCACCGGGCGGGTCACGGTCCTTCCAAGCTCCACCGGGTTGGTCAGGGCGGTTCTGGGGCAGAACCGGCTGTAATTTCGATGTCAATTCCGGTCAAGGAAGCTGCTCCACCGGCGACTGTGGGTCAAACCAGGTGGAGTGCAACGGTGCCAGTGCAACCCCACCTGCAACCCTAGCCGAGTTCACAATCGGGTCAAGCACCCAGGATTTCTATGATGTTAGCCTAGTCGATGGGTACAATTTGCCAATGACTGTAGAAGCGAGTCGCGGATCGGGCCCATGCGGGTCGACAGGGTGCGTGGCCGACTTAAACCGACAGTGCCCGGCGGAGTTACGGGTCGAGGATGGCCAGGCATGTAAGAGTGCATGTGGAGCGTTTGGGAGTCCGGAATACTGTTGCAGCGGCGCGTATGGCTCACCTACCACCTGTAGGCCGTCGGTTTATTCGGAGATGTTCAAATCAGCGTGTCCGAGATCGTATAGCTACGCTTATGATGATGCCACTAGTACTTTCACGTGTACCGGCGGAGATTATACGATCACATTCTGCCTTTCATTAACAAGGTAATTAAGGTTGATTCATTCAATAATTCAACTTTTTGCTTCATTTTTTCCTTCTATTGTGGAGAATATTATTGTTCCCATTTTATTGAATTCTCTTAATTCCTTTTCTCATTATCCTCTTTCGGTTTTAGTTCTTTCAAAGTTTCCTTCATGAACAAAATAAAAAATTCATATACATACTACATAGGTCTTGCTATACTCCTAAAATTATTATTTGTTGAGTTTGTAATTCGATAATTATGAATGTCTTTAGTGGGTTTCTATAGCACTTTATACTTAAGAGCATCTCCTTTTCTTACCTTTCTTTTTTTAAATAATGAGTTTTATCCTAATTCTTTTTTCACCGTCCACTTCTCTAAGCTTTTAGTATCTTGTATTAATTTTTTCGCTCACTTTCTTTCTGAGATAGGAGAATTTATCCCTATTTCTTTGACACGGTGAGTAGTAGTTTGATATGGCTTTTCTAAGGAGGTGTGTTTTTTTTTTTTTTTTGGGCCTTTCCTTGCTTGTTTTAAAGGCACCAATTTTCTTTAAAAAAAAAATTTGACAATTGGAAAATGTTATTAAAGACAAAAAAAAAAAAAAAAAAAAAACTTCTATGAGCAGACCAGAGAGTCAAAAGAAAATGTCATATCAAAGGGAGCCAGTTGACAAACATTATTATATGTAGGAGGTACCATATACGAATGACAATTAGATTCCAATTTCCAGGCATGCATGTCGTATTCATATAGGATTAGTTTTTGCAGTGAAAAGCTTTAATGACAATTACATTTCATGCTTGTGGACATGCATGTCATATTAATCTGGAATTAGTTTTTGCAGTGAAAAGCGCTTGAAAGAAAAAGAAAATCAAAGCAAGAAATACTGTAGCAGTCAGTTGTCATCTTATTTCTTTTACATGTCCTCTTAATTTTTTTAAGTTCAGTTGGTTCTTTCTCTATTTTTTATTTTTTTTTTTGGTTGCTAAGCAAGCTCACACCTTAACTAATTTCAGAGGTAATTACCGAGACAAAACCTGTTGTAACATCGACTAATGAGATATCTATCTTTTCAACTTCTATTTTTGCAGCCAGAAGTCTTCCAGAGATTCTTCATCACCGACGACTACAGGAACGACAGATGGGTCTGGATCCGGGTCAGGGGATAGCCCAACGTCGGGCAACAGCTCATGGTTGCCCAGTTTTATCACTGGAGACTCATCAAAGACCATTCCTAGTTTTAGCATGCAGTCCACACTGATTCCAACCATAATCACTTCTCTAATCCTCTCTTTGCATTGCTTATAAGTCACCCTCGCGCTCTCTCTTCATTCACATGCCGCGTTATTGATGACTTGGGACTAACATCATGAAGTTAAGGCTACAGAAATCCAGATTGCAAAGCGCCATTTTCCAACCCATTTGTATAGATATTTTATTGTCTTTTGTTTCTTAAGGTTTTTGAAGATCTGTAAGGCGAAACAAGAGATTAAATGGAAGAGCTTTCTGATAATGTGGATATTCTATTTTGATTGATGTAGAAGATTAAGAGAAAGAATTGTTTGCTTTACTGTGAATCTTTGCATAATGGTTGGTGGGTGCCCTGTAAGGAACCCTACTTTACTGGAATTGCAAGCTTGGTGGTTTATTTATGTTATCATTTTGAGTGCAGCGTGCAGTAGAGTTGGAATTATGGTGTCTGCCCTATATGCCATGCTAGTACCACTTACATCTAATAAGACCTTCTTAAAAAGAAAATAAAACTTAAATCAACCCAATTTAGAGCCAAGTTAGTTGGTGGTCATATAAATCCATTATATGGCCAAAAAAAAAAAAAAAGTAGTGAGAGAATCAATTACACTCGATTGAATGTTTATCGATCAACATCTGATTTTGAGCTAGCCAATCATAGGTCTGTAAAGAAAATGGCCAATTAGGTCTCAATATGAAGATTAGATAGGAGACAATGCAGTGGGAAAAATTAGGTTTTCAAGGAAAAATTACTGGTTGCGTTTGGAGCACCAAAAAAGGGTTAAACACACGAACGGGACCCAGTTCAAAACTCATCAAAAAAAGGGAATGTATTGTATTTATGAAAAATGCAACAAGAATGACTTAGGCACTCTAAGCACGACGAGTAATTTCTCGTTTTCAAGTTTTCAGCTCTTACGTGATAAGAGCAGCATTAGCAGCTTTCTTTTTCGGTACCAACTACCATTCTGGTTTCGTGGACTGCAATTTCTTTCACAAACAAAACCTAAAATTGCAGTTTTTTGGGTGGATAGAATCTTTAGGACAATTCAGAGTTGGCATTGTCTGTGGCAATCTGGCATATGTATAAGTTCTGAACTTGCAACCACAACTAAAAATTAAAGCAAACTTCTGATATGTATATATATATATATATATGTACGTCTATTATAATTATAATTGAAAAGCGAAAAATAGAACCTTCCCCTTCAGATTGTTTATAATTTGTGTTTCCTTTGTAGATAGAGAATCTAATCAACGTCTTTTAGTAGTCTCCTGCACGACCCCGGTCTCGACGAGTGCTCTTTTGTTTATTCATGGACGGCTGCAATTAATAGCTTGATGTGTGGTTGTTGTGTATAAAGACAATGAAGATTCTTCAATTGTTTTAAAGTTTCAATGAGCTCTGCCGCATTTAATAAGCAAAAGTTATCACATACAAACAAGATTCCACAAGAAATGGTAGGCAATGATTGCTGTCAAGCATCTGAAATTTGGTGCTTAAACTGCAGTCTCTTGTTTTATCTAATGGTACCTGTGCCCAAACACCAAAATGACAGGAAAAATTGGGATGCCATTTTTTTGAGAAAATAGGCTTTAACTGCCAAACTTAATGAACTCATAAAGCGAAGATTTCTTTTCGATATGAGAATCTCAATCTGCTGCCTAGAGATAGTTTTTCCATCATTAACTCTACATTTGAATCTTAGATTTGTAAAGGGAAAATAAAATAAAATTACTAAATAATTATTCATTTTTTTTTCTCACTTTCTTAACACAGTCAAATAAAAAAAAAATCTTTTGTACTCTCCCCTAGGAGCCCATGTGGGAGAGAGGTTCGGACCTCAAGCTAATGAACCTTCAAGTGAGTTTGATGGCACCTGTTAGTCAAATTTTCCTTAATTAGTTGGACCGATGGCCTTCATCGGCCTGAGATCTCAAATTTTCGTTGATAAACTCCGCTTATTCTTTATTTTTGTGATTCTTTTGTTTCTCGGGCGTGGTCCGCCAGAGGGGTTGTTGATGCTGGCCCCTGGGCCTGATAGTAGATTGGGTGGATTCTTGACAAGTCGATACAACCTGAATCATACTTAGGGCCCGCCTACACGCTACTATCTGTTTCTCTCTTAAAAAAAATCTAGCATCAGCCTCAATTGCAGCCGATACTTGACACATTAGTTAGAACTTATCAGTTGATGATGAGCCCAACTTGGCCCAAGCTGATGTGTACAACATCTGTCGACGCTCCACCGCTGATGCTAGTTTCCAAAATTTAGTATGCATGTTCTATACATAATAACCTAATTCTTCGTATAGAAGAGTTAACCTATTAACCTAATTCTTCAGATAGAGTAGTTAGCCTATTGATAGTAACACCCCACCTCATGATACGTATGCGTGTTCTAAGCATAGTAACCTATGATTGTGATAATAAATTCAACTCAACCATTTACTTTGGTCCTTGAATGTATTAAAAAATATAAATTAATTTTTTTATTTTTTAAAAAAATTTCTTGAATTTATCCCGCTGTTTTCTTCATTTTCTCAAAGTTATCTCTCATAGTTCCAAATATTCTTTAAACAAGTGAATCTGAAATACTCTGGACATATAACCAACAGAAAAACATAGATATGTTTGGAGAAGCAACAACGAGCTCTTCGCAAGATAAGAAAAACAGTTTCCACGAGCTCTTCGCAAGATTACATTTGACTGTCTAAGGAAAACTAATATGACAGGCCCTGGTTCCACAAGATTTCCCTCAGCAGGAAAGAGTAGCAAAAGATAAGAAAGTCAATACTCTGCTTTGCATGGAAAACACAAGGATAGTCCATTCACCTTCTAATGAACAAAATGCAAGAGGTAAAATTCCTAGCGATTATGACTACAGGTATCTCTATTATGATTAAAACTCCTGCTGCATCTTTCACGAGTGAGACTTACATGCAGTGGGCACTAAGTCTAGTTCTCTCTCAAGAGACTCGAAAACAGAAAAATACTCCAACCAGATGTGAGAGAAAAGCTACCCATTCTTCCAAACAATCTACAACTCATCATTGACATCATAAGTTTCTGAGTCTGCATCAGCATCAGCATCAGCATCAGCATCAGCCTCAGCCTCAGCCTCAGCCTCAGCCTCAGCCTCAGCCTTGGAAGTAGAAGCTTGTTCCTTTGTTTCGGATTCAGCCTCAGGTTCTTCTGCATCATCTTCCTCCTCAACTGATGCATCAGGACTGATCTTTAGACTAGTCTTCACTGAGTCATAGATACGAGAGGCAAAATCCTTGGGGTCATTTAACGTGAAGCCACTCTCCATTAGTGCTGTGTGGTATATGAGCTGTGCTGTCTGCTTTACACTTGCATCCTGAAAAGAAAATTAAGCACCGTTAATCAGACATGGGAAAATATTTTTCATGGTGGCCGTAGAGAATCCCTTTCATGACCAAAAGGCATTCGATGCACACATAACAAAGTCACTGATCAAAACAAGCGTTCCAAAGAGGAGGTAAGGTTCACCTGACCAATTTATCGGGTTTCAAAGAATGCCCGTTTCAATCAGACACATGCATAGGCCAATGGTTTCACCAATTCAATCATCAGTACTTTACCCAGAGAAAAATTATATCCATTCCCCAAGGCCTCCAACCCAAGCCATTCATGAGCAAAAACTTCCATAATATAGAAGTGTGAGTCCACGTGAGCCTTAAAATACTAACAATATGAGTGTCCATTCCCCCCAAGGCCACCCCCTTAACAAGACACTCCCAATTTCAAAAGTTTTTGTTCCTCCTTAACAACATATTCATAGTAAGTGAGTGTCTGGGCCAAAAACGCATTTGTATGATGCATTCAAATGTGTAGGAACCACGGGCCATTAATTTAGCAAATGAGAACTTCAATAAAGTACCTCAGAATCCTTTACAACTCTCTCCCGAAGCTCCTTGATAATTGGATGCCTTGGGTTGATCTCGAGCACCCTCTTGCCTCGCATGTATGCCTGCTTGCTGGCATCTGATAGAGTTTGCGATTGCATGATCCTTTCCATGTTCGCACTCCAGCCATACTTTGATGTCACAACCACACAAGGGGTGTCAGCCAGACGGTTGCTTATCTTCACATCATCCACATTCTCACTGGCAAGAGCACCCTTCCACCATTTGGTCAACTCCTTGAATGACTCCTTCAATTCCTTGTCTTTGGAATCTTTAATTAGTTTTAGGCCTTCTTTGGACACATTCTGGAACTTCTTGTCTTCAAAATCCATCAGGTACTGCATCAGGTACTCATCCACAGGATCTGTGAAGAAAATAACCTGAAATACCACAGCCCAACCAAAGTAAACACAAATATTAATTAACAATAAAGAAAACAAATGATATAAAGACACAATTCCAAAGATCTCCAAGTACAGAACCCTGAACAAGCAAAAACCAGGTTCTCTTTACATCACAATATGCAAACCTTACCTCATAATTTTTCTTGGAAAGCCTCTCAAGGAATGGAGATTTCTCCAACTGCTCCTTGCTGGTTCCTGTAATGTAGAAGATGTCCTTCTGCCCTGGTTTCATTCTTGAAATGTACTGGTCTAGTGAAGTCAATTTGCCACCAGACATCGTACTATAAACAGGAACACACAGAAATAAAACATTCTCAACTTACATTCCAACGACAGTCTTAAATAAAAATAAATAAATGAAAAAGCAACATCCATGACTACAGAGTACAGATATAGTTAAATACCTCTCAAATCTGAGAAGTTTTGCCAAGCGGTTTCTGTTAGCTGCATCCTCAATAATGCCAAGTTTTATTGACTTGCCAAACTCATTCCAGAACTTTGTATATTGACCTTTCTTCTCATCGTTGTCACTGGATTCCTCAACAGCTGTAGCAAGATTGATGATTGAAGTCAGATGGAAAAAAAAATATAGCAACAATAACGAACCTTCAAGAGTTGCCTTTAGCAGGACTAAAGATAAGCAACTTGCTTGCACCCTAGGAGGGTGCTATGTGAATAGGTCAGTGAAGCAGCTAATAGAATGGTAAATACATAGCATTCATTGGACAAGGGGCAAGCAATAACAAAACAAAATTTTTCCCCCTTCAGGTAATTCTAAAGGTTCACATGTTTAATTAAACCATACCTGTCTTGTCTTTGTCATTAGATTCATCAGGATCCTCATCAGCAATCCTGCGGATCATATCAAGGGCCTTTCGGATTAGTTTCTTCTTGATTGTTTTCAAGCTGCTGTGTTGTTGAAGCATTTCTCGTGATACATTAAGGGGTAAGGTATCGGAATCAACGAGACCCTGGTCAACACCACAACTATCATGAACCAAGCTAAAAGCCTAAAAGCCCAATATATTGTATACTTCACAAGAAAGCAATTTTCCAAAAATCTCCAGAAACCTCAATTACCTTCAAGAAATTTAGATACTTAGGCAAAAGCTCATCAAATTCATCTGAGATGAAGACCCTTCTGACGTATAACTTCACATTTGATTTATTCGTGTTATAGTAGCTCTCGTATAAATCATGAGGAGCCTTAGGAGGCACAAATAGTACAGCCTTAAACTCTACATCACCTTCAGCGGTAAAGTGACTCCATGCTAGGGGTTTCTCATCACTGAAGTCCTGTTGGAAAAAAGGCATAGATCAGATAAAAAGAAAACTCATAAAAGTTAATAAATTTCTCCAATGTTCTTATGTTCCCAACAACATGGAACATGGAAAACATACCTTGGCTAAAGAACGGTAGAAATTCGTGTACTCTTCATCTGTCACCTCCTTTGGATTCCTTAACCATATCGCTTTCACATCATTCAAGAGCTCCCACTCATAAGATGTTTCCTTCACTTTCTTTGTCTTGGGTTTTTTCTCACCTTCTTCATCTTCTTCTTTCTCTTCATCTTCCTTTTCTTCCTCAGAAGAGCTGCTTTCAGCTGTTAGCAGTATTGGAGTGAAGATGAGTAGACCAGCAAGCAATAAGTTATGATACCATATGTAATCTTGACTCAAAAAATTCAGAAAATTTTAATAAAGATGAATCGTGCATACATGTTTCCTCTTCGTCAGTTGACTCGTCTTCATCTGCAGGAACATCCACATCAACCTCTTTGCTTGCCCAGAGGTTTATGGGAAAGTTGATGAACTCAGAATATCTCTTCACCAACTCCTACAACCACAAAGATCAATGGCAAAGATATTAAAAGCCTCACTAAAAAGATGTCACGCTAAAAGAAGCACCTAGGGAAACTAGACAATCTCTCGGAATCTTCTATCTATGAAAGAGAAAAGCTTTCCCATCCTTAACAATTCTAAAAATGATAACAAGTATAATTCAAAGAATCAATTGCCAGTAAAATAAATAAGAAACACAAAGGCAAGATATCTAAATATCGCCCATTTTTAGTTGAGAACAAAAGGCATAATCTGAAAATAGGTACATATATGTATAGCCTCTCTGCACATATAGTAAAGCTGCGTACATCTACGTACATTGACCTTGATATGGCAAGAGCGTCGTGCACTGTCCACTGGGCTGCCCTTTCTATATATTTAGGTATATGCATAGAAGTAGAAGCCTATGAGGCACTAATAGCAAAAATAGGAAATTTGCTATATATAGTAAGTCCACTAGGCTGCCCTTTCAATGTATTTATGTATATGTATAGAAGTAGAAGCCTATGAGGCACTAACAGCGACAATAGGAAACTTGCTATATACATAGTAAGTGGAAGAGATTCCTCGAAGTACATAGTGAAAACGTCAAAGCTAAAATATAAGAATAAAAAATTTTCAAAACAGATGGTTCATAAGCAAGTCCTATATTTGATCTTGCAAGGGATGCAACATGGATTTCTTCATGGTATGGACAGGACAAATGTCATTGTGTACCCCACGCAATGTCCGTAACATATACAAAATAAATCAGGGAATTGTAGCACTGCAGTGTTGCAGCCATAGTGGTGTTGTCCATGCTGATAAAAGCATGCTGTAGACAGTAGCGGAACTAGCTGTGGTGGAAGCGTAATGGGGGGATTGTGGAGGCCCCGAGTCGTACAAGCTAAATGAAAACCATAGGGAGTTACATTTCTTGTGGATAAAAGGTGCTTAGATAGGAGTACTATCGCTTGGGTGGGTGGGTGGGTGGCGGGAAGGTGTCAGTAGGTCTCAAGACCTTCTCAACTTATAAAAATGTAGAATAAGTTTCTCCCTTCCATTCAACAGTGTCCTTAGGCAGGCATATACTGGCCAACGAAGCAACCATGCAAAATAGTTGAGAGCATGCTTAGTTTACCCACCTTTAGTTTGCTCTCTTCCAAATATTCTCCAGCTTCCTCTCTGAGATGCAATCTGATTTCAGTTCCACGCCCCAGGGGTTCATTCCATGTATCCTCAGAAACTGCAAATGCCCCATCAGCCTTCGATTCCCAAACATACCTGAAAGCCAGCAAATTACACATAAGCAAAGTAACATTTGGTAAACTTTCCACTCTGAGAACAACTTCTTCACGAATTCACTAGAAAGAGGACATGGATTCAAAGGCATACTGTTTATCGTCATTATGTTTGCTGAGGACTTCGACATAGTCAGCAACAAGATAGACTGAGTAGAACCCAACACCAAACTGTCCAATCAGATTGAAGTCTCCACTTGCCTGCATTTTCTCCACAAAAGCTGTATAAAAGAATAAATTCGATTAACGACCATCGAGGAAGAAGGGAAGTTCACATTGTAAAAGGAAAATATTCAGCATTGTTGATGAAATACCTGAAGTTCCAGATTTAGCTATTGTTCCCAAGTTCTTGATCAAGTCTTCCTTTGTCATACCTATACCTCTATCACGGATTGATAGGATTTTCTTTTCTTTGTCTAATTTAATCTGCATTTTATCATATCATAAGCTTCAGAAATAAGTCAAGCTGTCCACATTCAGCAAGGATTGAGACCATAAATATATTAAAAAGCATAAATTACTGACCTGAATCTCAAGCTTAGCATTATCACCTTCACCCAAAATCTCCTGATCTGTGAGAGACAAGAACCTAATCTTATCCAGGGCCTGAAATTGGAATAAAATAACAGTTAAATCATACCAGAAATAACAATGAGAAATTTAATAACGCGTGAAATTTCCAACAAAAAAATATACTTACATCAGAAGCATTGGAGATTATCTCCCTCAAGAAAATATCTTTATTGCTGTAAAGTGAGTTGATAAGGATGTCCATGAGCCTAGACACCTCAGCCTGAAATTCAAACTTCTCTGCATTACTACGGAGCGATCTCTTTGAGATCGATTCAGCTTCCCTGAATGACATAAGAAGAGCATATAAGAACATCCAAAGAAAGTAAATAAGAAGAGCATATAAAAGAAAATCAGTATACAATTTGCAAACCTCTTAGCGACATCGGAATCGGTAGATAAACCATTTGGAACAGCACCAATCTTCTCTTCAACCTTCGGTGGATTTACCAGTTCCTCGGAATCACCTTCTGCATTGGCGTGTAACTTCCGACCTGGAGATGCAAAGGACGCAAGACGAAACAAATATTAACCCACTAACGCAAATTTACGCTGATTCACCGTAAGAAACACAAATTTCGGGCTCAAATATCCATGAATTGAATATAAAGTAGCTCAAAATACAAGCAGGAAGACGTAATTTCATCGCATAATGCACGATCCATACAGCGCAAACCGAGATCCACCTATGTCACTAAAACACTCACACTGCGCGTTCCTCTCTCTCTCTGGAATTCACTTTCTCTTCGAGAAAGATTAATGGCAAGAGGAAGATCCGTAAAGACACTTTCTGCCTCTAGGAGTTTCTCTCTCTCAACATAGGAAAGATGCATTAATGGCGAAAGAAGTAAACCCGAACGTACCTTGATCTGGAAGAAGAAAGAGAAGACAAAGGAGGAACAGAACGGAAGGGATCGTCCACTTCCTCATCGTTGGAAAACGATTTTCGAGTGGGCTTCAACTCAGTTAATCGCCTCAATGGATTGGCCTCAATTACTCTGTATCTGCACTTGGCATGGAATTTATAGTGAACTTGAGCTCTGATCTCGAGTCCACGCTGCCGAACCGTCCTGATTGGCCCGGTATGGCCAGCGTGGACGATCCAACGGTTGTTTTATTTTTCGTTAAAACGTGGCGGAATGTTATTGGGTGGTCTTGCCTTATAAGACGTGGAGAGACCAAGGTTTTTGGACGACTTGGCTGGGTGACTAGAAAGACCAAGAAAAACTTCGGTGTGCTACAATTCACACTTACACACTACACCAACAAATAGAAAATTTTACTTCACATAATCGGTTAAATATACGTGGATTTTATTGCGATGAGCCCGATCCTCATTGGATATTCCCGGTACACAATTGAAGCTGTATCAACATTGGATGAGGACCCACTTAAACCCCAGCTCCTTTTTTCTTATTTTGGGGTGGACTTGAACAGTTAAACCCCTAACTCACGCTCAACTTTTTTCTGAAATTATTTTTTCTCCCCTGTTGCTTTTGCAAATTACATCCAAAGCGCCCAAAAATATGTATTTATATTAAATCGTAACTCCATTAATTTCACGTTGGATGGGACCCGCTTAAGGGCCATTTGGTTTGGTTTATTTTGAGCTTTTTTAATTTAATTTTTTTTTTGTTTATAAGAAAAAAGTTAAGATTTTAAAGTTTTTTTATTTTTCTGTTTAACTTATCCTATTAAAAGCAAAAAAATTAAAAAAATTTAACTTTTTTTTGCTTATAAATAAAATAAAAAAAATTAAAAAAACTACAAAAAAAATCAAACCAAACGGGCACTAAACCCCAACTCGTTTTTCAAACTCCAACTCTTTTTTTCTTATTTTGGGGTGGACTTACACAATTAAACCCGAACTCACGCTCAACTTTTTCTGAAATTAATATTTTATCCCCTGTTGTTTTAGTAAATTACATCCAAAGCGCCCTAAAAATATATTTCTGTTAAATCGTCACTTCATTAATTTCAGAAATTTGTTAAAACAGTCCTAAATGCAATGTAGCGACTTCCTCCTAACGTCACACATGATGGCTAAAGGTAATAACATTTACACACAAAAAAAAAATGTACCAAAAATGTATACGGAATAACTTACTAACTTGTGAGGTTATAAACTTTAAATAAATGATTTACCAATATGTGTTTTAATTATAAAAATAGGCACCGCCATATTATTCTGATACAAAATTTTATACACAAAAAATTAGAAAAATAATATTTTTCATTGGTAAAATGTTACTAATCAATTTTCATACATATCAAGTCCTCTTCCTAAAAGGAAAAAAATTGATTTTCAATTTTCATAAAATTTCAATCGTTCTTTCTTTTCTTTTTGTTTTTGTTTGTTTTTATCATTGTTACTTATTTTGTATTCATTTGATTCTTTTAAATGAGAAAATGACCAAAAATGGCTCTATCTTTACTTGAGCATCTAATGGGTTGCATAGTCAGGATCATTTAGTTTACTATATGTTCTTATTGTGTATTTGTACTCACTGTATACCTTAAATTATGAGTGTGCATGGGTCAGGTCAATGTTAAACCCAAAAACGATCAAATTTCTAGATATTTGGACTCAAAATCGAACCAAACCAATTCAAAGGTTCAAATTGTTTGGTTCAATTCCATGCATCAAGTTAGTTGAGCCAAACCTGTTTCAGTTTTATTATATATTATTTACCTTATTTATTCAAAAAATAATAATAGATTTGTCTTGCATATTTAATTTTTCAAAAAAAAATATAAAATAACATATAAACACAAATTAACAACAATTAAGCACAAATAACAATGATCTAATAGCATATATAACATATATATACATATATAGACTTTTATGAGCTATAAAGATTGGATCTCGGTTCAGTTTTTGAGTTAATTTTCATTTCGGTTCGGATCCATAAAATGTGGATTCGAGAACCTAACCAAAAAATCGAATTGTCATTTTTTAGACCCAGAACTAAATTGATCATTTAATAGATTCGCACCAAACCGATCTATAGAGGCCAAGTTGGTTCAGTTTTCAAATTTTTTCTGTTCGTTTGTGCGCTCATACCTTGAAGGAGCTAATTTAAAATGTATATGAGTTAGGTCGGTTTGAATTATAGCAAAATTCGTAACTAAACTGATATTAGTTGATTCTCAATTTTTTCATTGATAACCAATTTGAACAAGGTGCGAAACCAAACCAATCTAACCTTAAAACATTGGGATTGATTCGAGTTAGCCCTGTAAGTCTCATTGTGTTGTATAGGACTTGACATAATGATTATAAAATTATAACCTCTTGCTTTGTATTTGCTCTTTATTCAAATAAGACTTTTGTTTTCTTTCTTAATTCTTTCTCTACTCCGGTTCTAAAGTGCTTTTTAATTTGTGTTTGGCTCTTCACTAAAAAAATAATTTTTTAAAACTAGTTTAAACTTAAAAAAAAAATTTTAAAAAATGACTTTTTAAAATTAACTTAAGCTTATGACTTGTAGTCTAATTTAAGTAGTAATCCAAACACTCTTAAATTTATAATTCCGAATGATTGATGTAAATATACAAATTGTACAAATAATATAAGCCAGTCCTACACTCTCAAGTCTATAGGCTAAGTTAAGCAACGAAATCGGGTGTGGACCGGTTAACTCGGAAAGCCCATAATGATCCTACTCAACTAAGTTAAATTATATTCAACTCTCCTAGAATTGTACCCCTTTTGGAGCCTACAAGACGAGAGCTACTGTTGCATGCTTCTCTTTTTAACCAAAAAAATGAAAACCATTGAAACCGTGAATCGAACCTGAGAAACAGATTTTTACGTAGGGTTATGATTGAATGCATGTGTTCATTCCATTGGTGAATACTCTGTATCATCAAGCCCAATTAGGATCTTAAATCTACGCATTGATTTGGAATGTCAACAAAATGGCTCAGAAGAGGAAATTCATTTTTTTTTTTTTGGAAAAATGGCTAAACACGGCTACATTGGGGACTACATTTCTGTGCATCCATTGCATGCATCAACACACATATGAAAGCTACAAACAGCGCAAGATATCTCCTTCTGTTCAAGCTATAATGCAAATGATCTGTTTAGAATTTGGACTGTTAGATTGAAACGCTAGAGGATGGGCCATATAGCACGTGTTTTTTTCATGCTTAATATAGATTATAGGATGACTGACGGATCATAAGCCAGAGCCATCGCCCATCACTAAATACTCCCTCTGATCAAGAAACACCAGAAGAAGAAACTTCACGCAACCGCAATCCTTTGGGAACTGAGGCTTGGCCTTTTAATAGAATTAGGCCATATATGTCTCAGTTCTCCTAACTCATGCATGACCCCACCAAGACATTGGCAAAAGTTGTAAGGTTGGTCCCTATCAAAACCACCCATCAAGTAGGCCATTTCCTTCTAAATCCATATCTAAAACGTGATTAGAGGCATAGAATGGTTAACCAAAAAAAAAAGCATTAATAGATGAAGGTAAGGAGATTAATTGAGGTTGGGTGGCTAAGCACTGATGGGTACTAGTTCACATGCCAGAACAGGTTATTCCCAAAGTCCCGATCAGACCTCTCACTGATCAGGCATTTCTGTCAGTCAAACATTCCTACCAAACAGACCAACTGGACGGCCTAAGCATAGCCTCAAGCCCCTCACCAACAGGGGCGGACCGACCAAGGGCCGAGAGTAGGCGGCCGCCCCACCTGAAATCTAGAGAAAAAAAATTTTTTTTTTTAACCCAACCAATTTTATATTTTACTGAGTTTTATCCTAATGATTTTTATCCACTTAAACTTATGGTACTTAATAATCAACTTGAGATCTACATTCTAGATGTAAATTATAATGATAAATTTTCAGAAGTAATAGGAATTTGTGGGCTTGCTCAAAAGTTAGTTCAAACAAATAAGGATAGTATCTACCCATTAGTCTATTTGCTTGTAAAGTTGACATTAATTTTACCGGTTACAACTGCATTGGTTGAGAGAATTTTTTTTTGTAATGAGGATTATCAAAATTCCATTACGCAATTATATGAGAGATGAGTGGATGAATAATTGCTTGGTGTCATATATTAAAAAGGACATATTCAAAATCGTAGACAATGAAATTATTTTGTAAATGTTTCAAAACAAGAAACAACGAAGGGGATTGTTGTAATTTTTTATTTATTTTTATTTGAACGTTGTTTTTTGTAAGAAACATTTGATATTAATATATAAAATCTTAAATATTATCCTATTCATTACGTTATCTTATAATTAATTATCTTACTCAGTGACGGATGGAGGAGGGGCGGGTTGGGGCCACGACCCTCCAAAGTTTTGAAAATTACCTTTATATCCTATAAATTTTTAGATATTTCATATAATATAGTGTATTGCCTCCCAAAATTACTAAATTTTTTCTTCACCTTTGTAAATGTTTGAATATTTAAAATATTAGATAGTGCATTGATCCCCCAAAAATTAAAATATTTTTCTTAATCCTCTTATCAACCAAAAAAAAAATTTTCGCCCCACCTCAACCAAAATCGTGGGTCCGCCACTGCTCACCAACAAATCAGCCACCACCCCTTGACTGGGGGCACTATTACACCCATAATGCATGCAACCATTATTTAAGAATCACTCCAACTTACACTAATATATAAAGAGAACTCTGCCACCTTTATCGGTACGTATACACATTTCTCTACCATTACTCTGCCCATATTCTTTTAAACCAGTGGCCTAATTTTGGTATGAGAATGTTGTTGACAGGCACCACACCGGTATTTATAATCTAGAGACACCTTGCCTTTCGTTGAATCGGTTCACCTTGGCCTGGAGCAAACCATACAAATTTACTGCATCATCAGTTGGCGCCGTCTGTGGAAAACGACTTTCTTATTATTATTATGGTCTTAACTAGGTCCGGCACAACCACGCGAAAGAAATCAACCATGGAGGATCAAACCACAACCAAGATAACAGCTTTGGAGCAACAGGTCGCTAACATGATGACTAGCATGCAACAATTAATCACGCAGAACCAGAAGCTACTTCAAAGAGTCCTTGCGGCTCCACCTATTGCCCCCGGAGGAAATCAACAACCTAAAAATCAGCAAGCAGATGGAGGCAGGATTGGGATGGCCAACCAAGGAGATGACGGCATCATTAGGACTGAAGGAGGCGCATGACAAGAAAATGGCGGGGGGGCCAGCGGAGGAGGAACACAACCATGCCACCCAATCCAGATTGCGACAAGGCCCCTAGGTCACAGAGGTCGTCGGAGAAAAGATGAAGAACCCCCCTCCCCGCCTAGGATGAGCAAATCAGAGACATGCAAGTACAAATGGCTGGAGTCCTAGAGGCAGTTAAAACGAAAACCCCCAATACTATTGAACAGCTAGTAAATCAGATTGACTCGTAATTCACCCGAGCGGTTAAGGAGGAGCACTTGCTACCAAAGTTCAAAATGCTGACCCTTGAAACCTTCAACGGATCTAAGGACCCCTTGGTGTTGGGGACTGTGAAATTTCTCACAACACGGCTATAGTGCATACGCATAATACAAAAAATTTTGATCTGATTAGCAGAAACTAATCTACGTTATTGGAATCATACCTTCGAGATCTCTCTGGTTTGATCCCGAATAGCAGCAAGTATGAACTTCCAAAATCCTTCTGCTTTAATCTCGAACAACACGCAACAGCAACAACTACGAATTAATTGCTCGAACTCAACTTTTGGACTTCTGTTATATCCCTCGTACACGCCTTACTCCAAAGAGAGTGGACTCATAGCTTATAGGGTTTCTCTTCCTCACAAAAACGTGCATCTCTGAATTATGAGCAAGTCTCATCCTAACTGCTCTTAAAGTGTGTATATATAGAAATTATAACAAGAACCATAGGATTAGTATGATTATGACTTCCTACGCAAATAAGGAGTCTTAATCTAACCGTGATTAATCCATATTTATGTAAATTATAATTTATACAACTAATGAATTATAATTGCACTCCATGTCATACTAGAAATTATATTTCGAGCTTCACATTATTAAATGCTTATTTATCTCCCCACGTTAAGATTACAAATACCCGTATATTAAATTAAATTACTGACAATTAAATTTAATAGACTTATTTAATTCCTTGAGACCTTCCACTTAACTTATTTGATATGTCAGATTCATAATCCACCTGCAGAATTTGACATAATCAAAACTTACAAGCTTCCTCAAGGGGATATCATCAATCCTTATACCGAGACGTGAATTCCATTAATAATTAATATTCACCATACACGTAACGTTATTATCCAACTCACTGAGTTTATTGACCCACAAAGAATTTTACTTTTTTGTGAATTAAAACAATAAACATTAAATGCATGTGTCTATTTATTATATTAGGATTAATTATGAGGTATTAATTATTTTATATAATCAGCATAAAAACAATTGCCTAAATACGGTTCTGTTCAATACACAAAAAGTGTACTAGTGCAAAGCGTTGGAACTATACCATTCCTCATAATCAAGACAAACCTATTAAAACATTGTGCTACAGTTCTACTGATGGTATGTTCAGTTTCATTTAAGACTGTGAACGATAAACTTATATTCCATAAGAACCGATGATCTGATCTTTCGTATGTAAGTCATACTCTATACACCAAATCATCTACTAAATAAAATAAGAAACACACATGCATAATCATAAAATAAATAATGAAAGGAAAACATTGCCAACACAGGTTCTCATTAAAATGAAATAACTAATTTATTAAAAAAATACGAAAACCATTACGCAAACCATGTTTTTTAGTATAAATCTCTAACACTTGGGTCACTTAGAGACGTACAAGGCCCTGATACACTTGCAGGTAGTGCCCGATGAAATCATATGTCGCGCTTTCCTAATCACAGTCAAAGGGTCAACTAGGGTGCGGTTCAACAGAATCAAGCCAGGAATGATCGGTACTTTCGTCCAATTGAGCAAGCTCTTGATTGGTCACTACATAGGCCAACAAAGGCAAAGGAGACTTGCCGCTTATCTACTAACTGTGAAACAAGGAAAAAATGAGTCCCTTAAGGATTTCATAACCAGATTCAACCAGAGACCCTCAACGTCGACGACGCAGACGATAAGGTGGCGGTTACCGCCTTCATGAACGATCTCAGAACCCACAAACTCCTCTACTCCCTAGTGAAATAACCACCGAAAGACTTAGCAGAACTCATGCTCAAAGCTCAAAAGCACATGAACACTGAAGACGCCATCAAACCCATGCACGACCATGACATGAAAACTAGCTCAAGCTCGGACAAAAAGAAAAGGTCAGGAGAAGGAAAGAACAACCGAGAAGCGAAAACCCCGAAGTACTTCAGGTCGGGATCCCGAACAGATAGGGGCAAAGGGCTATCTGCGAACCTCAACTACAACTTCATACCCCTTACCGCCCTTTTGGAGTATGTCCTGTACAAGATTCACAACAATCCACCTCTAAAGTGGCCCGACAAGTTGAGAACGCCTCCCGAGAAAAAATTCTAGAAGAAGTATTTTCGTTTCCATCGAGATCATGGCCATGACACTAAGGATTGCTTCGACCTCAAGCAGTAGATTGAGAACCTGATCAAATAAGGGAGGCTCGGGAGATATGTTGCTGGTTAAAGATAAAAGCACCATCGACAAGCAAAATGGAGAAGTCCTGAGTGGGTTCAGTAGGATCAATAACCCCTTTGAGAGATCCAAGTAATAGCCGAATGGTTCGCTGGAAGAGGAAAGTCATCAATAGCTCAAAAAAGTCATATCCGAGAGGTGAGGCAACTGAGGGAGGTTCTAGTAACCGAACGACCAAGCAAGAAGCTCAGAATGGAATCTACCGCCATCACCTTCACTAAGGAGGAGGCAGCAAAGCTATGCCAACCACATGATGATCTCCTAGTGATTATCATCATCATCTCCAACTGCCGAACAAAGAGGGGTCCTGATTGATAGTGGTAGCTCAGCGGACATCCTATTCTGGAAGGCGTTTAAGCAGATGGAGATTAGGAAAGAGAAGTTAAAACTTGTCACATCCCCCTTGGTCGGCCTTACGGGGGACCGAATCGTATCCCTTGGCTCAATAACGCCTCTGGTGACCCTAGGGACCACCCCACTGTAAGTAACTAAGTTGGTCGACTTCCTAGTGGTGGACTGCCTTTTTGCATACAACGCGATTATTGGACGAACGGCTCTAAACTAGTTTAAGGCCGTGACATGCACTTACCATCTCAATGTGAAATTCCCAATGAATCAGGAGATCAAAGACTTCAAGGGAGACCAATTGACAATAAGGGAGTGCTACCTGGAATCACTGAAAGGGGAGCTAGATAAAGAGGCTTTGGGGATGGAGGAACTCAAGTTCAGAGACAAAGAAGAGGTCGGGAGAGGAGAGCTTGTAGAGAATCTGGAGGAGGTCATGATCGGGAAACCTGACTAGGGCAAATCAGTCAGGATAGGAACAATATCTCCCGACCAACTAAAGGAAGAATTGAAGGAGTTCCTTAGGCAAAACAGGGATGTTTTCTCTTGGACACATGAAGATATGTCAGGCATTGACCCCTAAATAACGGCCCATCACTTAAATGTCACGGTTGGGGCCAAACTAGTGAAATAGAAAAAGAGGAGTTTTGCCCCCACAATGCAATGACGTCATAGTTGAAGAAGTGGACAAGCTTCACAATGCCAAGTTCATCTAGGAAGCCTAATACCCAACCTGGCTGTCCAATGTGGTGATGGTGAAAGAGGCTAACAAAAAGTGGAGGATGTGCGTCGACTTTACCAACCTCAATAAGACGTGCCTAAAAAACAGTTTCCTACTACCAACAATTGACCTTATGGTAGACTCTACAGCAAGGTACGAAATGCTGACATTCATAGATGCCTTCTCGAGGTATAACCAAATCAAAATGGTTGTACGAGACCAAGAGCACACCTCATTCACCAACAGGGGCCTATACTACTATAAAGTCATGTCGTTTGGTCTGAAGAATGACGGGGCAATGCACTAGTGGTTGGTGAACAAAATGTTCAAGTCTCAGATAGGGAGAAATGTAGAGGTCTATGTGGACGACATGCTAGTCAAAAGCAAACTAACATCTGGCCACACGCGGGACTTGAAGGAAACATTCCAAACCTTGAGAAGTTATATGAAGTTGAACCCTATTAAGTACGCATTTAGGGTGGCATCCAAAAAGTTTCTAAGATTCATGGTCTCCCATAACGGAATAGAAGCCAACCCAAAGAAAATCAGGGCAATACTCGACATGCAAGCCCCAAAGACGATCAAAGACATCCAAAGACTGGCAGAAAGGGTGGTAGCCTTGAACAGATTCATCTCAAGATCCACCAACAAGTGCCTCTCCTTCTTTAAAACTTTGCGCAAGGCATTTGAATGGACAGAAGAGTGTGAAGGTGCCTTTTGACAGCTCAAGCAGTACTTAGGCTCAGTCTCGCTACTCAATCAAACTCTCACAAGGGAGGAACTCTACCTCTACTTGGCAATTAGCTCAGCCCTAGTAAGAGAAGATGAAGGAGTGCAAAAGCCAGTATACTATACCAGCAAAGCCCTCAGAGGAGCTGATGAGAGATACCTGAAAATGGAACTAATAGTCTTTGCCTTGGTAACAGCTACACGAAGAATCAGACCTTACTTTCAAGTGCATATCATCGTGGTTCTCACTGATCAATTGCTCAAGAAAGTACTACACAAACCAGAAACCTTAGGTCAGCTGATAAAGTGGTCAGCTGAACTTAGCTAATTTGACATCCAGTATCGACTGTGATTGGTGATTAAAGGGCAAGCCATAACAGAATTTATAACTCGCCCAAACACCCAACTCGATCAAAACAACACTGAACACGATTTGGTATTGAATGTCAATGGCTCCTCCACTAAACAGTTACGCGAGGCAGACGTTGTTCTCGTCACACCGAACGGCCATAAGATAGAATACGCCCTCTTATTCAAATTTTTAGCCACCAACAATGAGGCTAAATACAAAGCCTTAATTGTTGGACTGCGGATTGCTTGGCAAATGGAGACAGAACAAGTAATAGTGCACGACGACTCTCAAGTGGTGATCGAGCAGATCCAAGGGGAACACGAGGCTAGAGGCAAAAAGATGAAAGAATACTACCAAGTGGCCAGGAGCCTGACCAGAAAATTTACAAAAGTATTGCTAGAGAAAGTCCCCAAAATGGAAAACGAGGAAGCTGATAGTCTAGTCAGAATCGCCTCGTCTAAGAAAGAAAACCCTGAGATGCCTATAGAGATACTAAATTCACCGAGCATCCACAACCCAGAAATCAATAACACTAAGACAGAAGCACCATGGATCAAGTTTATCAGAGAATATCTAGAGCACGAGTCCTGCCAGGGGACAAGACAAAAGCCAGAAAAATAAAGTTCAGAGCAAGTTGATATATGGTAATAGATGATGTTCTCTATACAAGAGGGCACACACTGCCTCTACTCAAATGTGCCACATAGAAAGAGGCAAATTACATAATGAGGGAGATCCATGAGAGAATTTGCAAGAATCACTCTGGAGGACGTTCGATGGCAAACAAGATAATGCGAGCAGCATACTACTGGCCGAGCATAAGCAAGGATGCCATGAATTTTGTGAAAAAATGTGATAAGTGCCAGAGGTTCGCAAATATTTTGAGACAACCTGCTCAAGAGCTAGCGCCTATCCAAAGTCCCTGCCCTTTCACCTAGTAGGAAATCAATATCATAGGGCCAATGTTGTTGGGCAAGGGACAGAACAAGTTCGTAGTGGTGGCCATCGATTACTTTACCAAATGGGCAGAAGCTGAAGCACTACCCACCATCACCGAACAAAAAATAAAGAATTTTTTATGGAAGAACATTGTGTGTCGCTTCGGGATTCCAAAACTGGTCATCACAGATAACGGGAAGCAATTTGAAGGGAAGTAATCCAACAAATTGTGCTTAGATTTTTAGATCAGCCACCATTGCTCCTCACCAAAACACTCGTAGGCTAATGGGCAAGTGGAAGTAACAAATCGGTCCCTTCTCAAGATTACCACAACCAAACTTGAGAAAGCCAAGGGCCTTTCGACAGATGAACTCTCGAGCATACTATGGGCCTACCGAACCACTGAAAGGGTTTTCACGGGACAGACTCTTTTCACACTCACATTCGATACAGAGACTGTGATCCCCGTTGAGATCGGCCTCCCCAGCCTAATAGTCCAAAATCATGAGCTAGAGACTAACAATGAGAACTTGGCGATGAATCTCGACCTGCTTGAAGAAGTCAAGCTACAAGCTACAATCAAGATGACCTCATATCAGCAAAAGATGCACCAGAACTATAACACCAGGGTGCGCCCCAAAAACTTCGAGCTAGGGGAGTTGGTACTGAAGAAAATCACCCAATCCACAAAGAACACTTAGGATGGGAAGCTCGGGCCGAATTCGAAAGGATCCTACAAAATTACTAGTATGACAAAAAAAAGGAAAATATCAACTCGAAGGCCTAGACAGGAATGAGCTACCTCACTTATAGCACGCGGAACACCTCAAGAAATACAATGTGTAAATAAGTCAGATGTAGTGCCAGTTCAAAATCAATGGAATTTTGTTTCCCTACAAGTACATTTCTCTACAAAATGTTCCAACCACACCAAGTATTCATGTTTAGTTCACGTAACCGATCAGGAAAGAGGCACAAAGGCCCAAAGCTTCACGCCCAAAAGTAGTGCTATGAAATACTTTTTGGATGATATCTTCAATGAGTGAAAATAAGGTATGTTCTCACTAGAATAACTTCATAACTTTGGACCTTTATATTTATGTTATTGTATTATGATTATTTGCTTGGAATTGTTCTAGCTTATTCTTTTATTCCCTTAATTCTTCATTCTAAGTAATATTGTTAATTTGTGATTTTATGCATTTATGATTTTTTTTTTTTTGAAATTAAGAAAATCATTAGAAGCAATATTTAAGAAACTTTAGATTTTTAGGCAATTTTTATTATTTTTTTGTAAATTTTATATATATGCATATATATATATATATTTAAATTGTATTTATGACGTCACGGTTTGATTCCATTTCAATTTCGATTGACCCAACAGTTGAATCATTGACCCATAACCCAACCCCTTCTCTGGTTCGTTCAACGATCCAGGTTTTAAAACATTGTTTTCAAATATCTATTTTTCAAAAACTCTTTTCTTAGAGTTCAAGTCAAACTCTAAAATCCATGGTTAGGAAACCCTAGTTCCTTTCATAAAGTCATGACTTTCTATTTTTTCTCAAATCATAGGTTTCCAAAACTATTTTCTACACCAAATCTTAGATTTTCAAAACCTCTTTTTCTACACCAAATCATAGATTTTCAAATCCAATATTTTCAAAACTCAACCTTTTTAATTCTATGCCAAATCAAATCCTCTAATTTAGAAAACCAAATCAAATCCTCCAATTTTGGAAATAAAATCAAATCATCTATTTTTGAAAATAAAATCCAATCTTTTATTTTAGAAAATAGAGATCAAAACTTTCCTAAATTCAAACTTTCAAATCTTTCCTAATTTCAAATTTTTTTAAATCTCAACTTTCTAAATTTCAACTTATCAAATCTTTTTAAATTTCAAATCCTTCCTAAATCTAAACTTTCAAATCTTTCTTAAATTCAAACTTCCAAGTCTTTCTAAATTCAAAACTTTTCAATTTCAAATCTTTTCAAAATCAATTCTTTTCTAAAATCAAAACTTTCCTAAAATGAAACTTTCTTAATTTGGTACTTTTTTAAAATGGAACTTTCCTATTTTGAAATTTTCCTAATTCAAAACTTTCAAAAATCTAATATTTCCTAAACCCTAACTTTCTAAATTCTTTCAAATTAAATATTCAAGTCAAATCTTTTTCAACCATTCCGAGTCAAGTGTTTCTAAATCAAATCAAATCAAATCATTTTTAATCTTTTCTAAATCCTATCTTTCCTAATTCTAAGTTTTTTAAAATCGAAACTTCCTAAAATCAAAATTTTCAAATCTAAATCAAACCTTTCTATTTCAAGTCCATGTTTCAACCATAGGTTACCTAAGTCCTAAGTTACCTAAATCTTATGAGGTTTAAGCCCCAGTTCAACCCTAACCCTAAAGTTAGGAAGTTTCAACTCTTTTCTAAAACTCCTTTCTAAACCAAGATAATTTTTAAACTTCAATATAAGTCAAGATGTTTTCAAAATTCAACTCAATCCTTCCCAAATCAAGTCCAAATTTTACTTCAAAGTTCAATTTTTTAAAATCAAAATCAATTTCAAATCAAAGTTCAATTTTAAATTTTCTATTCAAAATTTAATCAAAGTTTAAATCAAACCTTTTCAAGCTAAACTTTTCAAAATCTCAAAGTGTCTATTTTCAATCGGACTCTTGTCCGAACTACGACTGACCTGATTCCCAATAAAAGAATACGTAGGCAACTCTCATGGGTGCGGTCACAATCTTTTTTAAATTTTCAATTCCATAACCTTTTTTAAGTTTCTAATTTCTATAACCTTTTTCAAGCTTCAAATTCTCTTTTCAAATATATTTTTAAAAATAAATATTTTTCTTGCACTTGCACATCATGCATCATATAACTCTTTTTAAAGTGGATAGTATTGGACAATGGATAATCGAAGATTCTAAATAAATGAACTTAGGGTGGTAAGACATGTAGGTACCAAAAGGACGGGATAAGGTGATAGCCTAGTGCATCTTTCCTATACATAACCAACACCCGAACTTAAAATCACTGTTTTCAAATACCAAAACAGAGCTATTTTTTAAAAAGAGCTTAAATCTTTTCAAAGGTTGCCAAACAATTTGTTTTCTAGAAAACCCTCTTTTGAGAAACTTTTTCAAAACCTTTTTAAAAACCCTAAGTTTAATTTTCGGATTACACTAATTTTAGGTAACCTAACTCACCTTAACAAAATTAGGTGACGACTCAAAATATTTTTCAAAAGCCCTTATTCAAATTAATTTTTAATTCAAATCTAATCACACTCGTCCTTCTAGAATGATAAGTTCTAACTAGAGAGTACCGTATTTTTCTTACTTATGTGTTTTCTCGAGTGCGAAAAATTGGGTTGCGACAAGCCCAAGGCTAAATGCCTACGAAGTATTTCTATTCGATTCATGTGATCGATCAGGAAAGAAGCCCAAGGCTTAACGCCCACCAAGTATTCCTGCTCAGCTCACGTGACCGATCAGAAAAGAGGCCCAATGCTCAACGCCCACCGAGTATTCATGTTTGGTTCACGAGACCGATCAGGAAAGAGGCTTAATAGCCCTAGGCTAAAAGGCCACCAAGTATTTCTGTTCAGTTCACGTGACCAATCAACAAACAAGCAAGGGCCCTAGTCTAAATGTCCATGAAGTATTCTTGTTCGGTTCACGTGATCGATCAGAAAATAGGCTCAAGAGCCCAAAGCTAAACTACTGCTAAAGAAAACAATGCTCACACATGCAAAAGAACAAGTAAACATCCATTCAGACATAGAAAAGAAGTGCATATAAGAAGGAAAAAGCCAAAGTTCTCCATTAATGCAGTAAAACAATTACACTTAAAAAGAGTCATTACATTAAAGGGAGAGCCAAAAGTCAAAAGCAAAGGAAGGCCAAGATCCAGAACAAGGAGAAGAAGTCTAAGACTAGGTATCATCTGCCACAACAGCATCGTTCTTAGTCTGGCCTTCTTCTTCTCGACATAGAGGCAGTGTCATCATCACTAGGTCTCAATGCAGAAAAGTCTCGATTAGGATGAAACATCCATTTTCTTGGCGTTAACAAAACCAATCATGTAAACATCCGCCATCTCCAGGTTAAAGGCCTTCCCAGCCTTGAGCTTTTGGATGGCCTGTTCCCTAGCTTCCTCCAGCTACTTCGGGAAAGCAGACACCTTCTTCAGAGCATTCTCCTTCAAAGCCTTTTCTACAGCAAAGTCTTGAAAGAGAGCATCCATCTTCACGGCCAAGGCCTCCTTCTCAGCAACAGCAGCCTCCTTCTCAGCAATGGCTTCCTTCAGTTTCTTCTTGGCAACCTCTAACTCCGTTCAGAAGTCGGCAACCTTGTTCTTCTGCTCTAAGCAATCCCTGCTTACGAAGACAAGCCTGGTGGCCATCACCATCGCCCTAGCAGTAGCCTGAACAGGTTAAAGAAGGAAAATATCATGAGTCATGAACGCAAGAACAGAACGAAGAAAGTTGAATGCTATAAGAACAATACTTACCCTGATCAAGTCATGAGCCATCTCCCTCACCAGTTGAGAGTTGGACACTTCTCTCAACCTTTTAGTATCGTCATTGAGAATGACATTCTTGATCCTCTACTAGGCAGCCTCTATATTATTAATGACGTTTACAAGCTTGGCGGTGTCAACAAGAGGATTAGAGCTTAAAGGGACAATAGGGGACCGATCCTTTAATGGGGGAGAGTCTATGGGCGCAATAGTGCATTGAGCTGGAGGAGTCTTATTTGTTTGGGAACGGGGGTTTGAGACTTCCCCAACCTTAATGCCAGGGCCACCCCCGGCAAAAACCTGGGCCGTTTTGACTCACTATGTTCTACATCCTCAAGGGTCTTCCCAGCCCTCTTCAAAACAGACCTATCGAAACCCATTTTTTCTACTCGTTGTTAATCTCCTCATTGTTGCTCTTTATCTGAATAAAAAGAGTGAACGATAGGTCAAAACAAGATATTAGAAGAAGAGGAAAGAGAAAGTGCAAACTCACTCCTCGCGTGTTTAGCTGCTAAAACTTCTCTTGTGGGCTCAGGACCCAACAAATACATACCCAAAGTCTCAACGTTCACTAGAGCACTGGCGTCGCTGACCCTATGCCCCTTGGCACGCATGATCCTGGTTAGCTAATCATCATTTAGGATCAGAGCAACGCGCGCTAACCAACACTAAAGACCCAGATCAGAACTCCAATACTTGGGAAAAAGCAAAAACACCAACAAAAAACTAAAAGGATGATCGCCACATACCCTTCCTGCTTGGCTTACCCCATTGTCTAGGGACCCGAGCAATGTTCTCATCTATTGGCTCCAGGGCTAGAACTCCCACTCATCGCCATAGATGTAGAAAAATCTATCTTTTCACCCCTTGTGAGAACTGGGCAAATCCTTCACAAAGCTTAGCTTGGGACTCCTAGCTGAGAAATACCACCACTTGTTCTCCCTCATCGTGTTACTTTGTAACAGTACAAGAACTCCTCTACCGATAAGACATCCATATTATCGCTAGAGGCCTACTAGATAACGGCACAGCCTAGAAGGATCCTCCACGAGTTTGGGAGTATCTGGCCAGGGGCCAAGCCCAACCAACACAATACATCCCTAGCTGATTTGGGGAAGGGAAACCTAAGCCCACTAGCCAAGGCCCCCTTATAGACAGTTTCCTCCCTTGGACAAGGTGAACAGGCCGTTTCCTCCTTCTCGGGAACTCTATATCTCATGGTCGCATGGAATTGATATTCCTTCCACAACTTCCTAAGTCTCCCCTCCTTCATGATGGAGGACACATGGGTTGCAATGAAATTGGACTCCCTAACTCCCAGGACGACTAGATTATTGGGTCTGGGGCCTATTAAAGAAGTGGTGGCCTTCAACTTTGACGTCACCTCCTCCACTGACACCTCGGAGTAGCCCATGAAAGCGCTCTCTGAGGCCTCACGCCTGACGGCCACCAAATCATCGAGGCCATCCTCTCAGAACTGAAACTAATGTCCTCTAGGTCATTCATGGTCCCTAGCCTGTCCGAATTTCTAACTCCGTTTAATACAGGCGTCACTAATCTTATAAAACCCTCAAGCGGACTTGAATCACCAACAAAACCCTCAAGGGATAGAATCTTGCGAACGTACTCGGAGTACCACAGGCATTGAGCAAAACACCAGTGTATATGACCTAAAAACAGGAGAGAAAGAAGAAAAATTTTACCAAACGGGCAAGAATCCACAAAGAAACTTGGAGATTGGAGCACAAACGAAGGAGCGAAGTGTAAGAAAAGAGAGAAATTATAGAAGTTTGAATAACATGAAGTGGAAGGCAAAAGCCCAAACTGCCAAGCCTAAAACCCCTTTTTTCAAATTGCAGGGCCAAGATTAATCCACTTGCCCCCAGATCCAATGGTCATCAGTTGAAAGGATGTTTCTCAGATCAAACACCAATCAAAAGGGCCACGTGGCAGTAATGCAAAAGGACGCGTCTCATCACCAATCCCTGCCATGATTACCCTTGCGGCGTAATAAATGTCCCCCATCCCGAGAATTGGCCAACCATGTAATTCCCCCGATGGCGAGCAAGGCGACCAGAGAAATTGGAGGCATCTGATAGGTACTAGTTCTGCATGCTAGAACAGATCATTCCCAAAGTCCTAACCAAACCGCTCACCAATCAAGCATCCCTGCCGAACAGACCAACTGGACGGCCTAAGCATAGCCTCAGGTGCCTTACCAACATATCCCGAGATCCACACCGATAAATCAGCCACCACCTCTTGACTAAAGGCACCATTATACCCATGATGCATGCAGTCATTATCCAATAATCACTCCAACCTACACTAATATACAAAGAGGACTCTGTCACCTTCATAGATACGCATACACATTTCTTTACTATTACTCTGCCCATATTTCTCTAAACTGGCAGCCTAACTTTGACATCAGACTGTTCTTAGTATGCACCACACCAGTGTTTATAATCCAGAAATATTTTACCTTCCATCGCATCAATTCACCTTGACCTGGAGCAGATAATACAAATTTACTATATCACCAAGCACTATCTATTACTAAAGAAAAAAAAGTTGCTAAGCAATGCGCATCATAAAGCTGAATACCCAAACGACGTCGTCCTAACAGTAAGCAGCAAATTTTATGAGGCAGGGACGCTGGAGGGCAGAGGGATTGCAGTATAGCCACGTAAGTTGTAGACACGTGTTTTTAGTCTTTTGGGCTGTCAAAACAACGAGTACAGCCATTGGTGGATTGGGACCTTTCAACTTTCTCAAAAACTACTAAAGAGAAGATAAGCTCGAAGCTAGAGGAGAGGACCTAAGAAGTCAGCACCCAATTTCGTAGTGGTTACTCCATATAAAAGCCACCGCCGACAAATTTCCAAGAAGACGCGCTAGAGCTCAACCCTGATTGGGTTACAAACACTTCACAGTCCACGTACGCGCTTCGTGATTTGCCCGCAACGGAAGCGTCGTCGACTCAGACCCCGAACCAAGACAGAAAATTCAAGAGAGAGACACAGAGAGATGGCGATCTCAGATGTGGTGGTGCGGAACCTGACGACGCTGTACCTTGCGGCGATAGCGGCGGTGAAGGCCTACGGCTTGGTCGCTGGGCAGGGCTTCAGCGTAGTGTTTGTGCTGCTTGTGTCCACCACCGTGGTGGGTGTCGTCTTGATTGGGACTCTAATTTGGGACGTGTCTCGCAAGGCCGCCAAAGCGCTGACACGTGATCATGGCAGTGAAATTTGTCGAGGTGGTATCTGTTGGCATGGTGTGGCTGTCCGGTCACCTGCGTCTCAGGTCCGGTTTAGGCTTCCTCAACAACATCCCCACAACCTCCCATAAACAGAGCAAGTTTGCTCAGTGGCCTATGGTCCAAAAGCTGTGATTGCAATTTTGCTTTTAAAGCTTTTTTTCAGTCGCACCATGGATTTACCTATAAAAAGTAAGCGGAAGTGTTGTTTGTGTGTAAAGACATATATATACAGTATATTTGTAAATGCTTACACAGTGTTGCAAATTTGTTATCCGATGTTGACTAGTCAAGTAACTAATACAAGCATTAATTCGATAGTAAAATTGGATATAAGCAATTACATTAATTTTGTGAATTTCAACACAACTAAAAAGTTATGAAAGAACAAAAATGGTCTTCCAAGACTGGGCAAGATTTTTAGATTCATAAAGCCAGAGCTGGCAATGATTAATTTTAAGGCCCGGGCTTGGGAAGATTAATTGAGCTCAGCTTCAGTTGATACATGTATATAACTATTTTTATTTTATTTCTGTCTGGAAAATAAAACAAAATATTGAATGGAATGAGAAGAAGTATTGTCGCGACCCAAAGCTTGATTTGTATAAATATATTTTATGTATCCAATAATTTCGGGACTTTTCGGGGGGCTCCAGGGGTTCGGGCTGGCATACTTTTCAATAATACGTTACAGTAAGCCCTGCCAAATCCCAATGAGCTTGTAAGAGTAAACAAGCTGTTCATGAACAACTCGGTTCATTTGCAGACCTACCAAGAGCCTACTAAAATGGCAATGAATTTGCAATGCAGTAGATATAATGACAATCAAATTTGCCTTACTTGCTACACCCAGCCCCTCTCATCCTTGATACATCACACATTCAGCACTCCTTGGTTGCACCCCTTCACATGATCCTCGCACTCAGCAGCCCTGAGCCACACCCAAGCCCCCTTTTTCAGTTAAATCACACAATCGGGATTCCTCAGCTGCACCCGTTCACACAATCCACGCGCTCGATGACCCTCGGGTACTCCCAATCCACCGGATCAGGATCCCTAAGTTGCACCCCATTCATGGGTCCACACATCCGGACCACCCAGCTGCAACCTTTCACCTTCACACTCTGCTCTTCATGGCCTTCAGATGTTGAAGCTCGCCGCGCCCACCAGCAAACACCACCCCCCCCCCCCCCCCCCCCCCCCCCCACAAAAAAAAAAAAAAAAAAAAGAGGATCTATACATGGGCACCAGACCTGCACCATATTCACAACAACATACTGATCCTGTGATCCATCCTGCTTCCCTAGAATCCCAGGCACCAAAAATTGAACACGCCTTCATTCTTGTAGGGCATCATAGCAGCACCTACTTCAAATATTTCTCTTAGATGAGAGAACAAAATGGCCACACACCATGTACGTGTGGAATATACAAGAGAGAACCCACTAACAACGAAAAGAAAAATGCATCTTACTGAAACCCTGCAAGATAATCCATTTTGACAGAGAAAAGGTTCTTAATGTAAGGCTTATATTTTTAAAGAAAATTCTTAATGTAAGAAATGAGCCCTAAGAAAGTTTTGTGGCCTAAAAAGCTTTTATCTACATTTCTACCATCATCATAGAAGACATGTAAGAAAAACTTTCGAACTGTAGGGAATGCATTTAGCCATTAACCGAATAAAGACCCCATGTCCTCCCTAGCGCAGAAGTACAAAAGATTATCACCATGATGAAGAAGACTAATTAAAGATGAAGTCATATAATATGCATTCTAAAGGTATTCGTTTATTTTCTTTCTTTGATAAATAGAATTCTAAAGGTATTCAAAGCGCACACAAGCACAACAATCCAGTTTAAAGGCAACAAAAGCACAAATAAAGGCACAAAAGTAGGCATTTTATTAGTCATTAGTAAACTTCACAAGCAGCTAATGAGGCTTGAATCTATAGGGAACAATGCTATGAGCAACTGTATAATGAGGCATTAAGAAGCACAGATACGGACACGGGTACGGATACCGATACGGACACGGGTACGGACACGGGACACAGCATTTTCAAAAAATGAGGACACGGATACGGCAGGGACAAGGGAAAAAAAAATATTTTTATACATTTTTTGTTTGTTATGTATGTAAACATAAAATTCATAAATCACCAAAAATAAGATGAAAATAACTAAATAAGTTCACGATTATAATACAACTACTAACAAGTTAAGGATTTGAAAAATTGGATTTGGGTGTTTTATGTTTTGGTGTTTTAAAGTTTTAAAATTTATAAATTAGACTCTATTTAATACATTTAACAATAACATTTTAACTCCAACGTGTCCCAAAATGTGTTCAAAAGTTGGACACATGTGTCCTCGATGTGTCCGATAAGTGTCCACTAAAAAAAATATTAATAAAAATATTAGACACACCAATTGGCATGTCTGACACGTGTCCCGGTGTGTCCGAGGAGTATGTGTATCCAACATGTGTCCGACACGGATACAGCACCCTAAACGGAATATCCGTGCTTCCTAGATGAGGCACAATTGTTGCACAAGTTCTATTCTGTTTATATGCTCCCCCATATAAGCACGTATCTGTATCCAAACTGGTAAAAGAGACTTTCCCTGCTTAAGGAGTCACAATGAACCTACAATCAGACTAAACAATTACTCACAATGTCCTAAAACAACTAAAGGGTAGTGCTTAAGATCCCTAGGCTAGCACAGAGGGAAACGCGTTGTCATTATGTGGAACTAACAATGACACTAGTTGGATCACATAAGTCTCCCAAAAGATCTTGAATTACATATCAAGCTTCCCTTATTTCTTTCACAATTCGTAGGATGTCTCCGTGAACAGATATTGTATAATTGCTGCACACAAACCATCTGTACATTTGTGCGATGCCATAAGGAGACGTAGCTTAGGCCCTTGGAATTTTCCAATTTTTTAGACAAGGGAAAGAGTATACCTAAATACTAGATGGTGCTTTCATAACATACAAATTAAAACCACCATGATCCCTCTCAATCGATTTATTTGATAGATAGCTCCCACTTTAATCGGTATAGAACTTCCATTATTTAAGAAGTTCAGAAGTAAAACCGTTCGTATCTTGCTGAAAAAAATAATCATATGGGTGCAGAGAGAGAGAGACCACTAAGAATTGATCAATCTAGAATTGAACTGGGGAAAGGATTCGCTTCTACATTAGGCTTCGCTTATCTCTTTCACCATACACAAAGTGTGCCTCTAACAGAAGACTTATTTCATAATTTTTTTACACAACTGCCTTCTATGTGATGCTACAGTTGCACTGGGACATAACCAAGATGACAAGATCCTAGAAGTTGCAAATAATCTCTGAAGACATAGAAAAAAGAAACAGTAAACATAAATAGCACCAATATTATGTGATCCCTAAATGACAGGAGTTCCTACATGATGTTACAATCACCGTGTTTATTCTGCGCATCAGTCTATTTGCTGGACTAAAAGCTCCTAACCAAATGAGCAGGTCGAAATACCGATTTCTACTTCCGAATGATCTCAATGTAAGGAAGTTAGGAACTAGCATAATGATGAAATTTCATCTGACAAGTGGTACAAGACATTGCTCACATTCAAAGCATGGTATCCACTATTTTCTTGAAACGAATGTAACATGCTGTATGAACCAAATACATAAGAAACCACAATAATATACAAGTCAAGGACAAGACATTGAATTTATAAGTTTATGAGGTCACAACTTAAACATACATATCTTGTTCGAAAAAAGTAATAATTATAACATAGCAATTGAATTTAATGCACAAAAAGCAGAGCACATCTTCAAATTGAGTGAATTATTATTTACATTCAGAAGAAAAAAAGCATTTAATCTAACAAGAAAATAAAATTCAGTACCATTGCATGCGTGCAGCGTACCACCAAGAGAGTCGATCAAGCCAGAAATTAACTACCGGAACTTGAAGGACCACTGCCAGCAGTTGTCATCGTCCTCTTCTTCCTCTTCTCTTCATACTCCAGATCGTCCGTCTCCAACTCAAATCTACAAACAGGACATGAATTTCTGGAGCCTAACCAAGGCACAATGCAATCCTCATGGTATCCATGTCCACAAGGCAATTTCTTAGCCATTTCTCCAACATCTACCGAGTCCTTACATATGGCACACACCAAAGACTCATTATCTGATTTAATCTCCAGTGACTGTAACGCCAATATGGCTGATTTTGCAGCTGGAGGTGCCCCTCTTCTTCCACTGCCATCACTCTCAGCCAAGTTATGCAACAACTCTTCATATCCAGCCGCGTCCACGTAGTCCTCGGGATTTCCCACATAGTCATCCATGTCAGGCACTTGCAATCGCAGTTCAATCGTGTGGTCTTCGAGTCCCATCGAGACATCCCCCCAATCAAGAGTCCTGTTTCGCCGGTTTGCGGCGCGAGCCGCCGAGTCCCAGAGTCGAAGAAGCCGAAGCACATCGCGCCGCTGCCTCCGCAATTCTTCTTCGTCTCTCTCCTCGCGATTTTCGTTCTCACCATCAGAGCGATCTTGATCGTCTTCTTCTTCTTCTTCTTCCTCTTCCTCCTCGTCCTCTACATCGTTTCTAACGTCAACCTCGTTCGCATCGACATCGTCATCGCCATTATTCCACCCGTCGAGTTCGATACGGAGATAATCGTAATTGGACGGATCTGCATGCTCGGAAGGCGGCGGTGGCGGGGCGTCGTCGTCACGAGCGGCTTGCGCGATAAGCCGGAGGACTTGGAGGAACTGGCTGCTGAAGGATGGTTCGTCGATCTGATCAGATGTTCGGGAAGGCGGGCCTGAAGGGACGGGGGTTGCGGCGGTGACGGACTCCACGAAGCCGTTCTTGCACTCGTGACAAATCACGTCGGGTAGGTCCGCTACGGTTTCAATGGAGACCCGCTTGGCGCAGTGGTAGCACCAATATAGCAACGGATCGGAGTCCGATGCCGGTTGTGCCGGTGTTGAGGTTAGGGGCGACGGGATTTCGGCCATGGCGTTAGAGTCCCGATACGGCCGAAGAAGACCCGCACGAAGTGGCAAGGAGTAAGGACTTGAGAAGAGAGAGAGAGAGAGACGCGGAAGATGATATCTCTGGTATTTTATGCGATCTTCAAGGGTAAATGTTCCCCTTAGATGAGCACCGCAAGATGGCAATCAGGGACAACCAAGATGGCCAATGATTTATGATGGGTGCCGTGACAGAGCAATTAAACTGGGGTGTGTCTCCTCTGCGGCCAGGCTAGTCGTCTGGTATGGTCAAAGTTACTGATAAGATCACGCAGTATAGGACAGGATCAGGTGCACATGCACGATCAACGCTTAGTCTACGCAATTTTTGTGACTTTCATGGGTGTTGTTTAAAATATTTATAAGTCTCCATTTTAAGTTAATTTTAGAAAGTTATTTATTTAAAAAAAATTAATTTAAGTTAAGTATAAAAAAAATTTAAAAAGTCATAAATTTAACACATAAACTATTAAAAAAATCACTTTCCAAACATCCTCTTAAATTAGAAATGACAACAGGTGAGGTATAACCATATAAAATGATACTCCGACTGTGATCACGAGTTGGATAGCCCACTTACTTAGCCCAAGTATGCTTGTCATTTATACGATTTGAAATTTATTTGTATGTCCAATTAGATTAATAAGAGAATTTTTCAGATTGTCTTTGAAACTTGGTTCAAAATGTGTATAAAACAAAATTTTTAATATTTTAATATATTTATGTATTCATATTTTATATTATTTAACATTATTTTTAAAAACAAATATTTATTAAAAAAAAAATCTTTAGCTTAAATGGGCTTGCTTAGAAATTTAGTTTTTTATTTTGGACGGGCTTGGAATGGTTTGATGTGAAATTTTTTTAGCTTAGGCCCGGCCCCGTCAATGTCTAACCCTACTTCGACCCTAATGAGAAAGAAAAAAAAAAACTTCCTCATCTGCTGTAGGACGGGTCTCAAATTCTATACCTATTAATGTTTAAATTGGGTCGAGTGGGGTTAACCCACTTTATTTTTTATTTTTATGTAAAATATAAATAATATTTGTATGAACTTCAAAGAATAGTAGGCCAAAAGTTTGAACATCATGTGACCAAAAAAAAAAAAAAAGAGAGTACCAAGGAAGGAATAAAAATGAGAAAACCAAAACATACGAGGGAAAGACCTAATACCTTGTGAAATGCAATATCTAATGGGTCCAAAGATATGGACCTCGACTCTAGTCATCGGAATAGACATAAGTGGCCGGACCTAGGCAATGAAAATTATGTAAGGGCCAGATCAGATTGACCCAATAACGAATGGGTCGAACTTGATAACTAATAAGCACTGTGTTACGGTTCAACAATTTATGAGTTAGGCAGTCACAAATAAAGCTCGTGTGGCATATGCTAGGTCCGATTAACAAGCCAGTGAAACTCAAATCAACTCATTTGGAAACTAAAATCAAGCATTGATAACTAATCGTCAAGCAACCTCTAAGAATAATGTGTAAAAGTAATAAAACATTTTTCATTCATTTAAGCGTTATTACAAAACACACTTTATTTACAAGATGTGCCTCAAAATCATATAAGAAATAGTGGGGTGGAGGATTGTAGGAGCATACCCCCTCGTTATAGTAGTATTATAAGTCATTTATGAACTTTTAAGGGAAAACATAATGTGTGCTTGAGTTGCCATAATCGCCTCTTAAAAATTGTACAAAACATAATAAATAAAATCCTTAAAAAACGAAAAACTAGGTCCTATAAGAGTTCTATAGGGAAAAAAAAAAAAAAAAAACCTAGTTTCGTTTAAATTTTGGAGCTTCAAGATAAGTCACGTCAAAAATCGAGTCAAAAAGTGTATTGTGTGAAAACTTAGACTAACTGCTGGCATGCATGTCGGGCGTAAGTGAGGTTATTTGAGACCTCACCGTTCGCTAAAACGAGGTTACATGAGCACTAGCTAGTATGATTAGGCGCTGATGAAGTTAGACAGTCCCTCATTCGTGCTACTGGCTGGTTGGCTGTCTCTCACCCGCGCTGTTAACTAGTTAGTTGGTTGGGCGCTAATAAGATTAGGCTGCCCCTCACCCGCGCTACTGCTCGACACATCAGACTAACTTAGTCTGCCTAATTGCTTTCTTGGCTGCCCTATTAAATGCTTTCTTGGATCATTCTTAAAACACTATAGTGTTGGCTTGATCATTATATAAGTATTATTTGAGCAATACTTAGAATAAAATTTGAACAATCCCTGAGTACTAACTTGACACGAATTTAGCTCGCATTTGAGTTGTCATGGGGCGAAAAACCGAACCATGACACGCTGCGTGCAACCCCGCGCCGGGCCGCCCGTCCTGAGCTCATCATTCTTGTATATAAGTTCGAAAACTCACGAAAATACTCAAAACCCTGTGTGCTTTAAACCTCTCAAATTTGTTCACATGGACGATAGTTGCTTCGTATTCGAGCCCCCGACCGATGAAGAAGTCGAACATGAACACGACAATCTGGAAGAAGAAGAAGAGGAAGACGAAGAAACCCTAGGTCATCATAAATCGCAATCTCCATGGGACTTCGCTTCCTACTCCGAATCAGTCGCTGAAGAACACGCCCGCCGCAGCACCACTTCCATCGATTTCAAGATCTCCAAAGCCCTCCAACAATGCTCCACGCCACTCCCCAACCCCGCCGAGGACGAAGACGCCACTGATTCCGAACCAGACCACCAAGTAAGTCCCTCTCGCATTTTCTTGTCAATCCGCATCCAAGAAACAACGTTCTTTATGAAAAACTATATTAAAGAACACTATTGATTCTTTAGGAGGATTACAGACCCGAGGACGGCGACGATGTGGCTAACACCTGCGCTGGTGACAGTAAGTCGTTCTTTGCACCCTCGGAAGGAGCCTCTTTCCACGCGGACTCGTTCATGGAGCTTAATCTGTCTAGGCCATTGCTTAGAGCTTGTGAAACATTGGGCTACTCTAAGCCCACACCAATTCAGGTCTTTCTTTTATCTGCAGCTTCCTTTCTTTCCAATTTACTCTTTAATTTCCAGCAATCATTCTGTCTATTGCATTTGGTAGTGAATTCTATGATTTGATTTGCAGGCAGCCTGCATACCGCTTGCCTTAACGGGGCGTGATATATGTGGGAGTGCTATTACTGGTTCTGGAAAGGTATGTTGTTTCTAATGTCTTCCCTGCAATTAGTTGCCAATCACAATATTTGTTTGCATAATCGAATTTTAACGAGTTTTTTTGAGGGCAAGATGAGCTAATGAGGTTAAATGGGGGAAGCAAAAATTCAAGCATTTGATAATTGGCAATTTAGTTGCTGTAATTTATTGTGGTGTTCATCTGTACAGACAGCTGCTTTTGCTTTGCCTACTCTAGAGAGATTATTGTACCGTCCAAAACGTGCACCAGCAATTAGAGTTCTTATTCTTACTCCAACCAGGGAGTTGGCTGTGCAGTGAGTGTTATTTTGTCCAAGTTATGATTCAGTTAGTGTGATTTTATTTTGTTGTTCATGTTGCTAGACTCATCTTTATGATGGAATGTGATAGTCCCAAAACAGCTATTCATGTTTTTCTTGCATGTATTTTTACTCATCCAAGTCTCATTTTTAAGGTGCTGTTATGTTGAACATGATCAAGTTCATTCATGCCAGGAGCCAAGTAAAAATTAGATTAGTTTTTGTACAGCATAGTTGGATTTGTATGTGGTATGTACAGTTTGTTAGTGTGTTACTATCAAGTTTATTCATGCCAGGAACCAAGTTAAAATTAGATTAGTTTTTGTACAGCATAGTTGGATTTGTACGTGTTATGGGCAGTTTGGTAGTGTGTTACTATCTAGTTTCCGTTTCCCTCTCTATCCCATCCCCCCCCCGCGCGGGGAGATTATCCTCTTCTCTCTTTTGTTGTTGTTGATTGAGTAGATGCGGCAGGGCAATGGATTGAGCTTACTGGCTGAACACCATTGCCCCGTGTTGCTTTTCAATGAAATGATTGCTTAGCATGTTCAAATATGCTTTCTTAGTTGAAAATTCATGTTGCTAGGTCAAACAATCTGTTACTCTCTTTGTTTATTTGTTTGCTTATGCAATTGTTATCATCTTCATCTTCATCATTAGCTTCGTACTCCAAAATATATAATATATATATATCATCATCATTGTTTGCATCATTATTATTGAGAAATAGCGAGTGCCATTTAAGGTTTCACTACTGATGACATGTATCGTGTTTGTAATGACTATTGCAGAGGTGAAGTTCTTTGTTAACCCCATGAGAAGACGCTTAAAACTTTAAATTCCTATGCTTCAAAGGGTTTAGGCATAAAATCATTTAGTTTTTTCTTACCGAAGTTCTAGTTGTTGTTCACAAATTAAATTTATCTGCAGTTAATTCTTGCCATTGAAGATATATTACAATAACCTTTATTCACTCAATTTCAAATTTCAGCCTTTCTCGTGCAATTACTTTAGAAAGCATCCCCCGGCCCCCCCCAAAAAAAAAAAAAAAAAAAAAAACCACCACTTTCAAGCATAATGCCACTTAGTCAAGAAAACAATATTATGCTTCACCTAGATGACTTTTGAACTGTGTTACCATAATACTCTACTACCCTAGCGAATTACGTTTTTGGAACGTTGTTTCGAAACATGGTACTCTGGCGTTCCAAAACGGTGAATTTAGCGATCCAAAGGGATCCCAAATTTTTTTTCTATTTATATATTTAAATGTCACCTAACGAAAGAAAAAAATCAATTACAATGAATAAAAATATAGGAAAAATAGAATTTTTGTGTAACAATATGTAAGAAAATGGGTCATAATGCTCATAGAATGTGTTTTTAAATGATTAATTTGAAAAAACATAAATTATGTTTTATTAAATGTATGATTGTTGAAGAAAATTCTTCTAGAAGTATTTTAATTCTAGTAGTATACTTCATAGAAGTCTACCCTAATGTACCATATTTTAGAACATGTGGCGTACGACGTTCCTGTTTCCGTTCCATGTACTGGAACGATCCGCGTTCCAGGTAACATAGCTTTTGAAATAATAGTTAAATGAAAGAAAAATCCTTAACTATAACTTCAGCGAGAGAACTTGTTATCAAATATGTGAATAAAAACATATTAAGACACCAAAGCAACAAAGAGATCACCCAAAATGGCCCCACAACCACAAGTTGATTACAGGCTAACCCAGAAAGAGTGCCTTCTGATATCGTTGTTCATTGGATTTTTAATCCGCATGTTTTGCATCATTATGTTAACATGTATGAGTGGCAAGACATGGAAGGAGAGAATGAAAAATTGAAGACATTGTCAATTGAGCACAAGCTCAGAGGACTAACCTGAGACTTCACCATGCATAATAAAGAGAAATGATGATGGCAGTAGGGATGAGTTATTTGCTTCAATATGAAGGCTTTATTAGAGCAAGAGGAAGGTGTAAAAGAATGTGGGTGAAAATTTATGAAACAAGACATGTTGACCAGGAATTTAATCAAAATTAGCGCATAGGAAAGTACTACTACTTTGAGCTGCACACCAGAACTTCATGCTGATAGTTGAAGTAGTTAGGCTAAGGCTTCAATCAGTTCAGTTTACTTGGAATATTGTTTGAAAATTCCTAATTCCCTATATTACTAACATCGAGGATGTGTTATGAACTATTCAAACCCTAAATCTAGTTCTCTTTACTTATAGTCATTCATGCATTCATGACAAACAATAATATAGAAGCAATAAAGGAGACACACGATTTACCGTGGAAACCCAAACCGAACAAAAACCACGTCCTTCAAGCAAGCCAAGCACTGTAGGGATTAATTTACACAAGATCGACTTACAACCAAAGACTCCGAATCACCACAGATAATGTCTGAATCACCACGGACCATGTTTGAATCACCACGAACAATGGTTGAAGTGTTCTTGCTCGACTCCTCAACTTTTTGATCTCACTGCACTTGACTCTAAGACCAAATCACCACGGTGCTCTTTGGAATCTACCAAGATAATCCCTTTCATATGTTCTTCAATCTCGATGGTGTGGATGATCTGGATCCTCAAAGACACATGATAAAATTATTCAATATATCTCTCTGTGTGTTTTTTTAGTTCAACCGTATCTCTTCTCTATGCATCTTTGTGTATCTCACCCGAGATATTTCAATCAATAAATGCCACTTGTATCTCATCCAATTCTTCTCTCTCTTCCTAAAATATAGTCCAGATCATGTCTTCTATTGTTTAGTTCATGCTTGGCTTGAGATTTCAAAGTTATGCCACAACTTTATGAAGTCTGGACTCTTTTTCGAACTAATCCTGTTGCAATGGCTCGAGCCATTGTAGGTTCGCTCGAGCCAACATAAAGCCATTCATCGAGCGATGCATTCTGAATGTCTGATTGATTTGCAGGCCTTCTGTATCACTCGAGCCATAATTTGCTCGATCCAACGTTGAGCCATACGTTGAGCAATTCTTGCTGAGTCTCTGAAGAACTTGCAGGTCTTCTGATTCGCTTGAGCCATTCTTGTTTTTTACGAGCCGTATCTTGCTGATATGAAATTGTCTTGTTCTGTTCTTAAGCTTTTACAGGGAATGAAATAACTGAAATAAACACATGCTTTTGAGCACAATTCACCAACTAAATCTAACATTGTTACTCTTTCGTTTTTTCTTTTAAATTTTTTTTCCCTTTTCCTTTCCAAGATGATTTTTTCATTTCTAGGATCATTTTAAAGCCTCTCTTTCTTCTTACTTTGGATTACTAGGTGCTACTCAACACCACAGCAACCCCCTCCCCCACCCCTACCACACAAAAAAAAAAAACAACAACAACAACAACACTGCCACAGAGAGACACACACACACACAAAAAAAAATGCATCAAGCACACATGGCTGGATAATAACTATTGAAGGCTATGTTTGCAGTAATCTATCCACTAGAAATCCACTTGTGCTTCTTGCTTAAAAGAATTTAATTATGTTTTTTGATTTTTTGGTCCTGATCTGAAACAAAAATTGTACTGCAAAGAACTGTTGAAATGTTTATTGATTATCACTTTCTAATTCATGTTCTTTTCAAGATGCCCTTGAAGAATCTCGCAAATTGAACCTACTTGCTGTTTTGGTTCCTTCATTGCTAGATGACTCTTCAAAGAAAGATATAATTTGGAGAATATATTATTCCAACAGTACTTTTCTTTTCTGTTTGGATTAACTTGTTTGATTTGGATTTTACCTATATCAAACAATTTTGTGTTTCAATTACATACAGGGTTCATAGCATGATGCAGAAAATTGCTCAATTTACAGACATCAGATGTTGTCTGGTTGTAGGCGGGCTATCAACAAAGGTTTGTACAGAAGTTTTGATATTCTTTATTGTTTATTTCATTTAAGCATGGTTTTTGGTAGAGTTAGTTCCTTCTTATAGATCAAAATTCAACGACTCTGAACCTCTCCTAATTTTTGTGCATTTGAGTGTGCATCTGCCTGAATCTTTTCTTCATTTATATATGTATACCTCTTGGAATTGCAAACGTGCAGTTGGCTGGGAGGAATTGAGATTCTCATTTCGTTGTCACTTTAAGAATCCTAAAATGGCATGTTTGATTAGGGATGGCAACGGGCCAGGTTCAGTAGCGGTTTGGCATAACCCTATTCCACCCCTAATGGGGGGAACCCATCTCGGACGCTGTCCCAAACCCTCGACGGGGGAGTCCATAAACCCCATCCCCGATTTCTAGAGAAAAATCCCACCCCTTCCTGCTCTACCTCGCCTAAGCAAAAAGGAAATGGCCACTATGCAAAAGCAGTGGTACAAGTCCACTGCAATTTGCACATCAAAACTGAAAGGAAACCCATGAATTACACAAAAACAATCAACTCGAGTCCAATCATTTTTCTCAAGATGGTTTACGGCAGAGCTCTCCATCAACTTTGGAAAAATATTCCACAAAACAAAGCTAAACGAAGAGAAAACATCCTTTTTTTTTTGTTTGTTTTTTTAAGAGAGAGAGAATAACAGAACCTCCAGATCTGAACAAGTTTAACGCGTTCTATCAAAAAATTTTAAGAACATACTAGTTTTTAGGAGAAAATCATATCTTCTTTACCTTCCTCAGCCTCATCGTCTTCCTCTTCATTCCCCTTTAATGTTGTCATCATAGTCGCCATCACCGTCGTCGACTATAAAAAAATACATCACTTTTTTAGTTTTTTTGAGAGAGGCAATAACATAACTACTAGATCTAAACAAATTTAATATGTACTATACCAAACAATTACAAGAACTGTCTAGTTTTAAGGAAAAATCATATCTTCTTCACCTTCTTCAGGCCTCATTGTCTTCCTTGTCATTCCCCTTACTGTCGTCATCGCCCTCCTCCTCTTCCTCCTCCTCATACATCTATTGAACCATAGGACCACTTGATTTCTGCAGCGCTGCCAAATCTTCAAGAAAGAAGGGCTTATGGCCCAGTGGCCTTTCCGGCAATGTTGCAGCGATGACTTGCGGAGTGATTGGTGGAGAGTGAAGAGCAGAGAGATTAGGAGAGTTGGCAGCTGTGATGTGAGGATAGGGCCAAAAAAGCCCTAATTTTCCTATATTGCAAGGGTATATATATTATTACAATATAATAAGGGCACTTTAGGAATTTTATTAGCATATCGGCATGGTTTCGGAGTGGGGTAGACTAAACCCTACCCGCCTTGAACCTAATTCGGGCTATATCTTCCCCCCCCCCCCCCAAAAAAAAAAAAAAAAAAAAAAAAAAAAAAAAAAAAAAAAAAAAAAAAAAAACATAACCCTATCGTTTAAAGCCCAAACCCCTCCCATTAGGGGCGGGGCAGGGACCCACATGTTCGGGTCAAATTGTCATCACTATGTATGATGTCTTTTCCCATTTCCGTCATGTTGTGTGTGGGCTCTAGCTTTGGACAGGAGGTTCTTCAACCCCCCTCCCCCCTCTCCTTCCTCCCCTTCCCCACCACCACCCCCCACCCCCAGAAGAAAAATGGTTATTGTACTCATGATGTGTTAATGATGATTTTAGTTATTCATATAATTTGACTTTCTGGCTTATGTGTTCCTGTCAAAATGGTCTTATTGATCCTGAAATTATTTCAGCCGCAAGAGGCAGCCTTGAGATCAATGCCAGATATTGTTGTGGCAACTCCAGGACGTATGATTGACCATTTGCGCAATTCTATGTCCATAGATTTGGATGATCTTGCAGTTTTGATCCTAGATGAGGCAGATCGCCTTCTGGAGCTTGGATTTAGTGCTGAAATTCGTGAGCTGGTATATTCTAACCTTTTGGATTTTTTCTTTAATGTTTCCCTATAATATTTATACATGTGCTATCGTAATCTTCATGATAAAAAATATATATCAGCTATTGTCATTTGACCATTATGTGTTGTATGGAAAATGTATACCAGTCAGAGGAGTAGTTTCAAACTCTTTAAGGGGACCATGGTTTAAACCTGTGTGGAGGGAACAATTGTTTATTTCTTTTTTGTTACAAAAGTTTTAGTGAAATCACTGTTCTCTCAGTATGTTGTCTCATCGGATATCTGATGTACAACAGGAGTAGGAAACTCGGAAGGATTTGTGGTGGTCTTAGTAAAAGGGTGACTTCCGAGCCTAGGGTTTGGAAAGGTCGAAGAGCAGTTGTATAATTTATGGTCTAAAATGGACAGGAACTGGCTCAGGCTTCAATGTATCAGGTTGCTGGATTTCAATGGTTATGTTACTGAAAATTCCAAACCGCAAGTATTTGAAGATATACATACATATGTTATATATTTTTCCTTTGTTAAATTAAAGGTCAATGGATAGGGCAAAGGGCTAGAGTTTATTAAGGTTTTGGGTTGCTAGGGATTGATACTCTTTGAAAGGAAGAAATGGGTTTGTCAAAGTAGCATTTATAGGGTAGAAGAGGGTTGTTTTTAAGGTCTGGATGCTACTTATAAAGTACATAAATTGCTGAAAAGAAGAGGGAGAAGAAGAATGTAATATCTTCAACTAGAATCCTTGGGGCTTCACCCACACTAGGATTGGGCTTCACAGAAAACCCAATATTAATTTTTCAGTACTCAATCCATATTGAGTAGATATTAAGTAAATTTTCATGGAGTTAGGGCAGCTGTTATTCCAACTAGTACCAAGGCTTCTTGACTTTTGACTACCCAAAATATTTAGACCTAAAAACCTGACCCAAAATGAGACCCATTGACCTCTATTGTAATCCATCGACAATTTGAAATTGGCGTAATACTCGCAACTCTCTCTCTCTCTCTCTCTCTTGTGCTCTCTCTCTGATAAGTCTCGACTCTTGAAACCAAATAACACAACTAAAAATGACTAGCAGCAGCTTAAGAATAAATTTAAGTAACAACGGACACTTTCTTTTGGTCCAAAAAAGCTTCGTGATTGTCTTATTGCCCGTATTGTTAGTTTATGCTTCTAAAGCCTATTATATTTGTTTAGCCGTTCAATAGATAGGCCATCATATATAGATGAGTACATGTGTGCCCCTCAAGTGTGTAAGAGATGAAATAGAAGTTTGCCCTCCATGCAAAGCATATGAATTACAGTGAGTATTGTATTCTCGTCCTGTTCAAATTTGAGGAGTTGTGTTCAATAACTTGCATACTTGTCAGGAGACATCACAAGACCTTAGCATTACTAACTTCAGATCAATAGTCTGTGGATGCAACGGTAAAGGATATTGGGAATTATGATGAAGCAGCTAAGCAGCGTAACTGTCTGCTTTGCATTGAGGGGAGGAAAGAAGACATCTGCAAATGGGACTCCAATTTAAGGCTTCGTTTTTATTTGTTTTGTTTTGTACTTTTGTAGCTATATCACATGCAGCTAGGGTGGATTGCGTGGGCCTCTGTTGGGCACAAACTCTTGTAATAGAATGTTTTCTTCCAAAAGCTAGTGCCTAGGTTAGTGTCCTTGGGGTATAGCCTGTACCACCATCCAATTTCAGAGTATGATTGTGCGTAGGTTTAGAAAAACATTTATGAGTAATTTTTTTAATTTATTATATTTAATCACAGCATACAGATTTCATGTTTTGAATACTTTTTCTGATACTTGAGGATTGTATATTTGTAATTGGTGACTCAGAAACCCGTGTGAAGATATGTCCAAGGGCAATATTTAAGAATCAGAAGTTTGACCTGAGTCAGAGAATTTATGTTGTAGGACTGGTTCGTAAAGGGTAGTAATGGTTTGAGTCATCCCAGGAGAAACAAGGGAACGAATGGATGCTGTACTCTGGTTTATAGTGGTTTGAGAAAGAAATGAATTCAACAAGGATGTTTAAAGTTCAAACGTTGATTATTATTGTTCTTTCTTTGATAAGTAGATGTTGTTTGAAATTGTGTAGAATAGAATTAAGTTGAGTCTCATATTAGAACAAGGATTTGTCTGGTCAAAGAAGTATATAAATCTTGGACTGCCACAAAATCAGGAAGTATAAGGGGGATTAAGTTGTAGAGAATCAGAACGGTGAAAAAGATCATACATAGGGGAACTGTATCTAGATCTGTCAGTAGATTTTGGAAAAAATCAATAAGAGGAGAGGAGGAACAAGAGATTCACTTAGGATTTAGAGTTCCCAGTTGTTGGATATTTTTCAAAAGAAAGACATATGATAAAAAGATCTCCAATTATGTTGGAAAACTAATTGAAAATAGTTTACAGGAATGTCTGTGCTGCATTGCTGGAAAACCAACTCTTGTGCCGTAAGAAAATCAATCAACTTGTCTTTGATTATTCGAACTCAAGCCAAGTTTGACCAGATAATACACAAATGCATCTACAACAGTGAGACCTGAACTTGGGACCCAAACAAAAATGATTACTGTGAAATGCCCAGAATACCTTTCCAATACTAATTTGTTAGAAATTGCAAAAATATGTTCAGCTTAACTCAATGCAGATGAGTTGAGTCCAGCTGAATTTAGTCGAACACTCAGCTGTTTTAACTCAGCTCCTTAACATTTGAACTGTGCTTGAGCTCAGCTCGAGCTCAGCTCAAGCTTGGGTTGGTTTGGTCAACTTTGCTCGAGCTTGGCTCCACGTCCAAACAACATGTTTGATTTAGGCTCAGCTCAAATAGAAGTGCAAGGAACAATTAAAAGCAGCCATTGGAGGACAGAAAAAAGACTAAAGGCAATATTGTCATTGGTAAATAGTTTGGCATACTTTTGACCTAGCAAAAGTCATAAATGATTTGGTTACGAACTTGCGAGTGTATGGTTTTTCAGATGGGCCATATCACTAATTTTGATACACTCACAAACTCATTCGAGTCAAACCATAGGGTGATCTGAGCTCACTAACTAACCAACTCATTAGCTAACCAAGCTCAAAGTTTTTGTCCTGGTATGGCTTGATGAAGTGTGTGTTGAGCTTGAACTAGTCAAAACCAAACTGAACTTCTGAGCTGCTCATGTGAAGCTCAGTTTGTTTTGCAGCCCTAACTGGAACATAGTGTGTTATATTTTATATTTTTTTTCCTTTTATTTTTGCAGGTTAGGCTGTGCCCTAAACGGAGACAGACCATGCTATTTTCAGCTACCATGACTGAAGAAGTTGACGAACTTATCAAGCTTTCTCTGACCCGACCATTGCGCCTCTCTGCTGACCCATCCACAAAAAGGCCAGCAACATTGACCGAGGAGTAATTCCTTTAACTTCCATCACCCCTTAGCTGTTGCTGGAATTTTTAATATTGATGGTGACATGTTACTATTTCAGGATGATATATTGTATACGTACATGTGTATATGTAATATTTACCAAATATATACATGTATGAATAATCTTTTACAGTTTTGAAGAACTGAGATTTATGTCTAACATAGTATTTGACGTATAAACAATTCAATTTAAGTCACTTCAACTTACAACTATAGATTGCTTATGTGCAGGGTCGTTAGGATACGCCGAATGCGTGAAGTGAATCAGGAGGCAGTCCTTCTTGCACTGTGTTCCAAGACTTTCACATCCAAAGTGATAATTTTCAGGTTTTTCCTTGATGTTAAGCATATTCGTACTGCTGCGAATTGAAGCTACAATTGTACTTTTCAAGCTGAATTTTGGATATATTTTTAAGTGAATTTAGCATATTGTGTGCGATTTATATGTCACTTGATGTGGGCGACCCCACCAGGATTTGGTTGTACATAGGATGTTTAGAGATCTCTAGTGAAAGTTATTACTATGAACCCAAAACAACCTTGATGGTCATTTTGCAAGCCACTCCTTTACAAAGTAGATTGAAGTTGGGAGTTTGAAAAAATTCAAGGTTTGATGTGGATTTGGAACATTCTCTTCAAATTTTTAGGGGGAGATAATGTGGTGCAAGTACCATTACTAGTCCATCTTTGAAGAAAAAAAAAGGAGAAATGAAAAGAAAAGATAAAAGGAGCAGTCAGGAGCAGGGTTGGGGAGTACTTGCATCATGAATCCTGTTCTAGTCAATAGAAGAGAAAGGGGAACAAAAAATGGCCACAATTTAGCCTTTTGGTCAAGAGCCATGTTTTGAGCAGTTCAGCTTTGCTTCTTTTTTTTTTTTTTTTTTAATAGGCAGAAGATATATATTAGAAGGCGCCAAAGGGGCTCAACCTATAAGCAGTTTTGCATTGTTTTAAGCTGATCAGAATCCTCAATTTACATTTCCTTGGGGAGGCGGGTGCTTAGGCTAATCAATATAAACGAGCAATGAAAGTACATGAAACATAAATGACAGTCTCATCAATGAGTCAACTTTTAAAAAATATATATATATTTTCTACTTTCTCCTGATGTGGTCTCCATGGCTTCATTTTATGGATTTTAACTTTCCATTGGCAGTGGAACCAAGCAGGCTGCACATAGGCTGAAGATTTTATTTGGATTAGCTGGGTTCACAGCTGCTGAACTTCATGGAAATCTTACCCAAGCTCAGCGTCTTGATGTGAGTTGCAAGTTCTGTTGGTTAGATTCACATTTTGTTTACCCCGGGTCTTCTACAATCCCTCCCCCTCCTCTCCTCCTCTTCAGGAAAGAGAAAAGGAAATACGTTTCTCTGAATAGATATGTCAGACCTTGACAGGATTTTTTTCATTCGTTCTAATCAAGTTTATTTTCAGTTTGTAAATCTATTACTCATGGTTTTCTATACAGGCATTGGAAATTTTCAGGAAGCAGCAAGTGGATTTTCTTATTGCCACTGATGTTGCTGCTCGTGTAAGATGAGATTCTTTAACCCATTCCTTTAATCATACACTGGCTCCCATCACAAACAAAAAAATAAAATAAAACTCAATCAAAAAGGGGGAGAATAGGATATGCCTTTGATGCATTTCTTTTCTCTATTTACTAAAATTTTGTGGAAGAATTCCTTTTTGGATTTCTATGAGCATATGTCTTTAATTGTTTGGAACAACTTTAGAAAAAATTTTGATTTTGTATTAAGTTAATTTTTCAGGGTTATGTTGCCATACTCACAAGAGTCTATCTCCGTGAAATGGATTATATCAAACCCTAGTATTGTTGATGACATTGTATGACTTTTTGTTGTCTTCTACAGGGGCTTGACATTATTGGTGTTCAAACAGTTATAAACTTTGCGTGCCCCCGAGACCTTACTAGGTAGATACTGACTCTTCCTTAATGCTGCTAGCCTGCTATTGCATTTTTAAATTTTTGTTCACTTATCAGTTTCACATTGGAACTTAATTGTTTTCTCTTGTTGATGTGCATTCACATATTTGCTATCCTCCATTTATTTAGTCATATATTCAATATATTTGCATCAGCGTTTGCCCAAAGAAATAAGAGTTCTAATGATTTGTTGTTTCTTTGTTCTTTTCTGCAGTTATGTTCACCGAGTTGGTCGCACAGCAAGAGCTGGTAGAGAAGGATATGCTGTTACATTTGTCACGGATAATGATCGGTCTCTCTTGAAAGCCATTGTGAGCCATGATATTCTCCCTCATCTCTAGTTAACTCCTTGTGGGGTCTATTATTTTTTTTTTATCACCGTGGTCTATTATATTTGTGTACATTTAAGGCTGTTTATTCGTAAAAGGAAAATAGACTTTTGGAATTTGTCTTCATAGGAAGCACTATGATGAAAGGAAATTTGATATGACATTATAAATCTAATTCCGGGCATTTCATTGTCGAATCAATGAGCGCCAGGTCGGTTATATTTCAAGTGCTAGGTAATTGAGGTTAGGCAGGGTTGCACATCATGGTGCAGAGCTGAGGGCAATAATATATAATTGAAAAATAGAATGTTGGAAGTGAAATTGCTGTTGGCAATAAGGTAAGTGGTTGCATGAGAAATAAGTTGCTGAAAATTTTGAACTTCTGGAGATGCAGTGGCATTTTCTTACTCATGAAGCCATTTTAGGTTAGATACTCATGCCTCAGACTCAGAGACTTGGAGTTAAGTTTCGGTGCATCATTCCCAAGGGTCCCTTTGGTCCTATGACTCTAAGTTGCCTCCAAGATGACCAAAGTATGCCAAGCAACTGGAGTGCATGTCTTTTAGACAGAAACCTGGACGTCTTTCTGTTCAATATGTATATTGGAGTTTTTTTTTTTTATCAAACCCAGCTCCTAAAAAGTCTTCTTTTTTTTTTTTTACTAAAAATATACTCAAAAATCACAGCTGGGGTTCCCTGTGGGTAAGAGAGGAGGTAGCAGTGGGTAACGGAGGGCAAATCTTCACAAAGCTTCCACAAATGATGCTTCATTGATGTAGAATGAGCCCATGACATATATTCACACTCCATTTTAATGAACTTTGATATTGACTCCTCACTAGAACCCCCTTCCTCATTAAACTCTACAATTGCCGTATGTATCATCTACATCATATCCCATGGCACAAAAAATAAGAAGAACATCAATACACCCACAGAAATTCAATAAATTCAATTTATTATTCTTCTGGAAGATTTTGCGGCCAAAAGGGAGGGCTTTCTGATAAAAAAAGCAATCCTGCAGCCATGGGTGTGAGAAGTTCCCACCACCATGGATGGTGGTGGCTGTGGTGGTGGTGGCGGCTATAGGAGCCACAGGGGAGGGAAGGAGTGTGGGTCTTCAACCATAATGGGTTCCTAGAGAGAGAGAGCGAAGAGAAAGAAGGTGGTGGCTATGGTGGCAGGTGGCGGGTGGCGACTACAGTGAAGGTGGGTTTGGTTTTCTTCATATGACCTTGATTGTCTGGAGTTCGATTGTTCCCTTTTTGAAGTCGTGGATTCAAAACATGACTTCATTTTAGAAGTTAGGTTTTTACCTCACAACCTCAGAAAGAGGCTGGGTTTGGGAAATAAGCTTGAAAGAGAGGCTGGGTTTGGTAAAAAAACTCATGTATAGGGTGTTTACTTGTGTGTACAAAGCGAAAGAAGTGCACTCCTTGCTACCCTTGCAGGTCCTTGGCTAATTTTTTTTTCTTTCTCTATTTTTAACTTTATAACTTTCTATTTCCTCTTATTCTACTTATTCAGTCCATACAGCCTAGATAAAATCTTCAATGAAGTCTTAAAGCTCTTCTAACTTTTCCTTTCATTTGAGCTTCCCTCAGTCAGTTAAAACTGCACCACTTACTCATTTGGAAATTTTCCACTTTCCAGAATCTTTAATTTTATGTATAGACTGACCCATTCCAGTAGCTGTTATCAGAGTCTGAAACATGACCATATCAAATACACTAATTCTTGACAATCCAACGTTTGAAAGTTACTTCTCAATATACTCCTGCTTGTTATTTTGGGTGGGCTTGGGAGGCTTACATTTGTAGCTCACCTCGTAATGTTTGTACTTTTTAAACTTTGTTCAGGCCATTCTCACGGCCACAACAAGTTCTTTTTTTCTTTCAGCCCCACTCACCCCATAATTAGCAAATTTGTTGCAGTTTTTGTTAGTTCTCAAATCAACGTGTGTTTGTTGCTCTTGTTCTTTCATCCTCTTAGTCATGTTGATGCATAATATGAATGATCATGTTTTCAATCAGTTCTGGTCCTTGCAGTCGCACTATACATAAATATCACAAGGATGCATATTGATAGGAACGTGTTGGCTTAGCTTTCTGTGGTTCATACCATGTTTGACTTCATTAGCCGTTAAAAAAATGGGCTCTGCTGAATAAATATATTTATGCTAACAGATGGTGATTTAGAGTTATCAAGTTGTGGTTTTTACTGTAACAGGCGAAGAGAGCTGGTTCAAAACTGAAGAGCAGAATTGTTGCAGAGCAATCAATAACTAAGTGGTCTGAGATCATTGAGCAAATGGAGGACCAAGTGGTTGCAATTCTTCAAGAAGAGAGGTTTTCATTGTATCAAATATCAGCTTGCTTCCCTAATAAGAGTCCTCCTTTAAATTCGATTATCATTTTTGTTTGTGCAGGGAAGAGATGGCCCTAAGAAAAGCTGAAATGGAGGCAACAAAGGTTTTCCTCCTTATTGTCAACAAAAATTTTCAATCATATATCTTGCTAAACACTTTTCTACCGACTCAAATTTATGGCTGCAGTTTGTTGGACATTGGCATTAAGATCATGTTGTCATCACTTCCAAACTTATTTATACTCTTATGTTCCTAATGGAAAAGTTTCCTTTGTTGAGGCAATCTATTGCTTAAAGCTTTATTTTTTAATGTTATTCAATGACTTCACAGGCTGAAAATATTATTGCGCATAGAGATGAAATCTTTTCACGTCCTAAAAGAACCTGGTTTGTAACAGAGAAGGAGAAAAAAATTGATGCTAAAGCAGCAAAGGTAATCTTCGTAAAGGGTTTACATACTTGTCCATGACTTGTCCGATATGACTAGGAATTATTTGTTGTCTAAGTGCAATAACACCATAAGATGATAGTTTGCCAATCATTAAGGTTACTGTTGATTTAGTTTTTGATGGGTCAGCTTGACAAATTTATTCATGTTTCAATAATTCTTGAATAGAATAAGTTTGAATTTTCGTAGTATAGATGTTTAATCAAAGGCTTCTCATCTTGTACATGTGCTATTAATACAAACTGTTTCCAGTTGGATTAACAAAGTGATGGTAATATTTTTTGCCTTTATGAAATCATATCTGTTCATTATTGCTTTCCTTGAAAGGAAAGTGAACCTTAACTGAACAACATTTTAAACAATAGAAATATTTCCGTTTTTTCTCTTTGATACAAATGATTTTATCAACCAGGTTGAAACTTAGTCAATGAGGCCCATTAGGGCTTGTTGCATCATAAGGCATGCATCCTTAAACAAAATCTAAAATAGGAAGCTTCTCTTTCAATACTGAGAAAAAAAATAAGCCTAAGCTATTTTCTTTACCTATTGGCTTATCGTCCTTTCTGAGTAAATTTTTGTTTTTTCATTTTGAAATTTCCTCTGAAAATTTAATATTTGTAGTAGGATAAATCCGTATTACTAGAATGATAAAGAATGGAATTTCATGTGCAAAAATCGTCACTTGCATTGTTAAGCTGTTGAGGATTTCATCTGTATTGTCAGGTCACAGGCTCTAATTGGCCTGATTCAGGCAGCACACTGAGCTTAATAAAGAAAGGCTGATTACCACATTTATATAGATAGACAGAATCAGATTGAAAGGTCTTTTTGGTGGTAGTTGGGCCATTAAATATCCTGTACAGCCTAGTACAATTATTTGAAGTTTTGATATAGTTCTGTTCAGAGGCTCTCTCTGCTGGTTTCTTGTCATATGGGAGTTTCAGCTATTGAAAACTGCTGTCAGTTGTGAATAATTTGTTTCAAGGCAAATATAATATTAAACAGAAAAAGAACATATATTGCTGAATGCCTGGATTTCTTGTGTATATCAAATTTTAATCTTAGAAAGCAAAATTTGTTATGGTATATTGTTGTTATATTGATTACTGGTGTATAGTGTTGTTAAATAACTGTTGACTTGGCATCTAAAATCCCTTTCACAGGCTTCTGTGGGAAAAGGAAAAAGTTCTGGAAATGAGGTGATTAGTGCCCAACAAGCCGAAGACCTTAAGATGAAGGAAAAGAGAAAGCGAGAGCGTGAGGTGTTTGTTACTGTACAGTTTATTTGCATCTTTCAAATTATAAGTTTCCGTGAGGTAATTCAAATGATTAATGATACTAACTGCGGGCCATTTCTGTTGAATAGAAAAATCTTCCGAGGAAGAAAAGGAGGAAACTGGAAGCAGCTAGAGAGAGATTGGACGATGAAAACAACATTGAAGAGTTGGAAGTATGTGCCTCGCCTTTTGCTTTGGTTTGTCAAAGGAATACCACCGTAGTTTATAGAAACTTAGCGAACATATTATTGGATCATTTCAGAGATTCTTAACACTTGGTTTTGGTCCAAGAGCATCCTGCCTGTTGCAATATCAGTTACTTGCATTTGGGTGGAGAACTGGTTAATATAGGGCTATATGTTAGGCTTTATGCCTACAATGGCTGTTCTTAGCAAATGTTAAGGCAGGTTTACCATCTGTTGGGTTTTATGTTGTACATGTTATTGAATTTGCTATATTAGCATACTTCCACAAGTATTTCTTCGTCTTCCTTCTCCTTCCCTCCCTTCACCTCACAGCTCATTGAAAGCTCTCATTACTAATTGTATTTCCATGGTTCCAGGTTGATTAAATGAGCATTTTCCTTTTGTGATAGCTTAGAAGCATTCTGGATATTCTTCAATCAAGGGTGTTCTATTGAATCAAGAGTGTCTGGTTCCTTCTTAATCTATGTTCATATGAAATCACTGACCTCAGAAAATGGACATGCTTTCCGTAATCTTGTGTAGTATGTTTTATAACTCATGCATTACAATGCAGTGGAATATTTAATGTACGTAATTTTCAGGGGAGTGGAAGAGGTAAGAAAGAAAAAGCTGGGATTTCCCTTATTGACCTAGCTTATCGACGGGCAAAAGCGGTGAAGGCTGTGAAGAAGGCAGCAGATGCTGGCAAGATTGTTAAAAAGAAGGGCAAGAAAGCAAATCGTCCTTCACAAACAACTCAATCAAGGACAGGGGAGATGCGGGAGCTGTTCCAGAATGATATGAGTGAGAAAAAACAGAAAAGAAACCTTGGTGGAGGTGGAAAGAAAAAGTCCTCATTCAAGAGCAAGTCACGGTAGGCATTTTGTTCCAAGTACTATTTACCTAATCAATCTTTGTTTTGCATTTATGGTTGGTGTTCCATATCAATTTCAAGATGTTGAGTGGTCAACTTGGTTAAGAGGGTAGTTGGAGTTCTTGGTTTCTTCTTGACGTAGTAATGGCAAAATATATTCCACAGTTACGTATGATTAAGTTGGTTTAGTTGTTGGCAATTACCCCTCCATTGTCTTATGTTGTTAGCTTTTGTTCCTCATAGCATATTTCTAATTAATGTGACCTTGGAGGAAGAATGGAAAGATAAATTGATGGTTTTCCACTAAGATGTGAAGATTGAAAGTGAATTCTCAATCAAAGAATGTAATCAGTTCTGTGTTGATTGTGCTCTGTGGCGACTGATAGAGGCTTCTCAATGTGTTCTCACACACTCAGATCTTGCAGTAAATGAATCTGTTTATCATGTCTGGTCTCACTTGTTTTGTGGTATTGGCATTATGGGACATCACTTCCAGTTTTTACTGCTCCTAATCACAGAGCTGATTTTCGGGGTTGTGCAATGTGGATTCTCGTTCCACCTCTTATTCTAGGACAGACAAACGAATTTGTAAATTGTAATTCCTAGGTCTCGCTTAAGAAATTTTTGTAGAATGTGGGCCTAGGTTCATGCCTTGGTATTAGGTCTGGACATGTTCTATTATCTATCAGTGCCTTGTTAATTTGTGGTATTTGTCCTTGCCTTGTCCTAAAATATTGAAAGAAAGTTTCTCATACCATCTTTTTTTATTTTTTTTTGTTTCAGGTACAAGCGGAAATAGCATCATTTGGTGCAATCTGGGCTATTACTTTGAAGTGCCTTAGGTTCATGTCCTCCAATTGGGTCTGGATCCAGGAAAAGAGCTTCTCATCAAGTTCTCCATTTTCTTCTATGGTTATTAGAGGAGATAGCATCATCAAGCAGGCAATCTAACTTTATTCCATTGTGGGGGTGAGAGGCATCTTGCGTAAGGTTATATAACTCTACAAAGTGGAGATAGCAGCATCAAGCTAGCAATCCAGGCACAATTCTTTTTTTGCGCGAGGATCACTAAAATGTATTTGTTGACCTAGAAACTCCTGCGAAACTCTCGTTTTTGTGCTGTTTTGGGTCCTTCTGGCCTTGATGGAGGCTCGTTTATCAAAAGACAAGTGTATTTGTTGACATAAAAAACTCTTGCGCAACTCTCATTTTTGTGCTTTCCTATAGGTCCTCGTGGCCTTGACATCCACATAAATTCCTGATGTGGCCTTGTTTATCAAAAGACAAGTATTTGGTTGATTTCGTTCTCCTAGGCCAACAAATTAGTGGGTTGTGAAATTCTGATGGCCGATGGGATGCCGCGGTGATGAAACAGAAACTTGTGAGAAACAAAAACTCGGACAGTGCTTCAAAATTTTGCAAATCCAAAGATTTTGACGAGTATAATGCGAAGTTTCTAGATACTTACAAAGGCTCTTATTGACTGACGTGTTTACTTTAGAAATAAAGATTTGTGTAGTGCTCAAGTTTCTTGCAAATTCTAACATGCAGATGCTTGATGACATAGACTAGGCACCATCTTAAATCATGTTTGCGTGCATCCACTGACAAACCCACTACGTGCTCACAATCAGCCATCAGAAACTTGTCGACATAGGCGGCATGAAGCACATTATATATGTTTACAGAAATGTAGGAAAAATTAGGAATCCGATCTGCTTAATCTAAATGACCTAAAAGCAAAAGCAGCACTTGTACACAACGCTAAACTAAAGTGTAGATTACCAGACTCTCCCAGGATTCGGCTAATTCTGATTGGCTTAGAATCCTGAGCTTGGAAAACAGCTGATTTTTTGGAGATTTAAGAATGTCAGCAACAGCAACACGGTAGACATTAATTATGCTAAATCTTTCGTTAACAATACCTACGTAAGGTGTTCATACAGGAGAAACCTTTTTTTGATACACATTTATTACACAATCTTCTATATGAATAACAATACCAAACGCGCACATAGGAAGAAGGTAAAAAAATATTAATTTCTCTAAATTTCTTTGATATATATAAGAGAGATTACAGCTACGCTTAACAAGCTATCTATGGTAGCAATGCCTGCTATGTAACACAGAAAAAGCAAAATAAGAAAATAAACCATTTTAAAACGATAAAACCTAATTTCTTTTCTCCTTTGACAATTAATCTGATGAATCATATTACATCCACAATTCCTTGTTTTTATTCAGTTCTACCAACTTGCCCTCCCACTAATTTCAAAAGGCACAACTTCTCAGGATCATCTATGGTTACGAAAGCATTAGTCTGTTGTGTTTAGCTCCTAAACAGATCCAAAGAGGGAGCCCAGATATAAATGCTCTATTTCCATGGTGGTTGATGATGTTTATAGTTAAATGGGTAGCTTTCCCACCCACCATCTGGTTCCTTCCGTTTTCCAACACCACCAGAACCTGACGAGGGTAGTGAGTCAGCCCCCAAGTGCTCATCAATTGAGCTGCTCTGACCCGGATTGAAAAGCTGCCTCAAACCCCCAGATTCCATGTTTTCCCCCTCAATCATCAAGCCAGAATTGAGATCAAAATTAGGCCGTGAAGGCCCAGCCCCAATTGAACCTGGCGGTGTTCCAATCCTACTCATAACAAACGGTGGTTGAGAGTAGGTAGCTGGAAAAGCTGATGCAGAACCCACGATTTGAGGTACGACAGGGGCACCTCTAGAATCCACCATGTAAGGGATTGGGCCAGCAGATCCATACATGGCTGATGAGAAAGTGACTGCAGGCGCTGTTGTAAGGCCATTGTACCCAAAAACAGGAGGATGTGCATATGGCCCTGCAGATCCCATCCCCAAAACACCCCCACTTCTTGCCAAATTAAAATCCAAGGCAGGCTCTAAAATCCTGCCATTTGGCAAGTGAGCCTGAGGAACAAAATCTTTTCGCTTGACCTCCACTCTGGTACCCATGATGGAAATCACGGAATCATCTGATTTATGTCCTTTAGAAGCATTTAAGTTTTTTGAATATGACTCACCAAGATAGGGCTGTAGATCTGAAAAATCATTGTAAAAAGATGGCTGGTCATTCAAATCAATGTTCCTCAAAGCAGGCTGCATTGATGATGATGAAGAGGAAGGAGATGGGCTGTGATGGCCATTCCTGTGGTGAAAGAGTCGTCCCGCCATCCTGCAATCAGACGGAGCATCACCATCATCACTGATACGATTAAGATCCAACTTGAGTCTCTCTGATCTTGGACTAGCTTCGACTGAAGATTCCCCAGAAGGAAGGCCAGACAATACCAGGATTTGTTTTCCTGGTATAAAGTCTGCAATTTTATCATCTCCAGCCTCCGCCACATTCAGATCAAAATCAAGGCAGTCCTGCCGCTGCTTTGAGCTGTCATGGCTTCCCCCGAGGGTGAGAGTCTTATCACCTTCAAGAATTCTGCGAGGTGATGCTGGGCGAAAAGCACTAGTCACAGCAGATCCTTTCCACCCATGAGCACCCTCAAACTGCAAAGGAGCTACAGGCAATCCAGGAGCCGCTGCAGCCCTTGAAGCAGAAACCACAGAGATGGGGGTAGACATTGAATTTACTGGGTGATCCATATCCTCTGAGCAAACTTCTTGATTCAGATCAAAATTACTGAGGCCTTTCTCTGTGTTAACTTCTGGTTCTTGCGCCGCCTCAGTGGCTTGAGAGGACTCTATATCTTGTATGCAATTTTCTGCTTCAGCATCTAGGTCTTTTGCACTACTTAAAAGCTCTTCCTCCTTTGGTGAAGCCTCAGCAGACAGATTGGGCCCAGCTGGCAACTCTTTAGATGCAGCCTCAATGGGTTGGATTTCCTTACCATTTATGGACTCTGGGCTATCTGGCCGCCTGATTCCACCTTCCGAGTTTTTCACAGAAGAGCTGCAACTAGGCTCTCTCCGATCCACAACTTCTCTCTCAACTTCTATGGCTACTTGTCGAGCAACCTCCAGAGCATCTACCATGCTATAGTCAAGCTCTAAGTCAGATGTTCTCTTGTCAACCACATCAGGAACTTTGGCATCCCTTGCAGGTTTCAAAAAATTAGAATCACTTGCCAGATCCTCACTTTCATCACTAGCATGCTCCTTAACTTCATCAATTGCCTCGCTATCTTCTGTCGACAAAGAAGTGTCTGGATCCTGCACTTTTTGCAATTTACCCTCATTGTCAGAAGAGTTCAATGAGACATTAGTATTACAATCTTGACTTTGATTTTGGAACACCCCCATGCTTCTGCAATGACGTGGAGATCCAGCATCATCAGTCCTGCTTTTCCCCTCCGACATTTCATTCGTCATGTCACCAATAGGTGAACCTTTTTGATGACCTTTGTCTTTGGTATCATTATTGTCTTGTAAATCAGGTTCCGTCACAGATTCCTGAGCATTTATAGCATCATCACCCAAAGGACAGCTGGGTTCCAACGGACTAAAAACAGAAGAAATTTCCATTGTGCCTAATTTGTTGGGGGGACTTGTCACCTTCTGCGTCTGCTTTGCCTTATCAGTGTACTCATTTGTCTCGGGAACATCCGTCTTTCCTTCAATACCTTGTTTCAGGACCACAGAAGTACAAGTTTCAATTGAGGCAGTCCCTTCTGAATGACATACGGGGGATTCTTCCTTGATAGAAAGGTTTTCCATATCAGGATTTACCACGATGGACGAGCCCACAGGATCTGATGAACACTCATCTTTCACAACTTCAGGGTCTAAAGCCATTTCCTTGTCATATGTTTGGGTCTCCACATCATCAATCTTTTCTGGTTGAAATAGATCTGAGTGTATAGATGGCATCTTCTCATCTCTCTTTGGTTCTACCTGTTTCTCTTCATTCGCACTCTGTCTGGAAAGAGCAACATCCCCGGAAGAACATTCTGTATGCCCACCTTCCCATGCAAGGTTTGCACTTCCTTTTATCACATCAGTATGAGATGCCACAACCTTCTCAACATCTTGAGGAACTGCTTCACTATCACCATCTTGCTTCCAGCTATCAAACAGAGCTCTTGCCCTATCCTGAACCCTAGAACAACTGTGGCCAAGGAGGTTCTTGACAGCCATCCAGATTCCATAAGACAGTGACTTATCATAATCTATATGCAGCTTTTCAAGTGCACGTAATAATGCAGTGATTGACTCTTCCACAAAGCTGTCACTTGTGTCATTACCAAACTTTTGAGCATCCTTAAGCCACCTACCAATAAACCAGAGCCCATCTAACCGAACAAAATGATCAAGACAGTCTTTGTCCTCAGTGGCTGCTATAGTGCTTGCAACTGTAGACCACTGCCTGGTCACATCACCAACATTCTTTACAATACAATCTTTCTCCTTCTGCATCACATTGACCAGCTCCTTTACTCGAGCCGGAGCTGTGAGCCCATCTTTCATCTCAGTAAGGGTAAAGAAGTCCTCGAGCGTCATAATGCTTCAGATGGAACTTAGGACTTCCAAGCATCAAAGATGTCCTTGTAACATGCTGACACATAACCCTTCATCTTAACACACTGTGGAGTTGTTTCAGGACAAAATTACACCATGCCCTGCAAAGCATTGCATCATAAAATGGTCAAACATGTACTTGTAAGAACGTTATAAAAGCAGACCAAGAAACACATAATCAACTATTTTTCAATTTGAAGTTGGGAAGAAAAATTGTGAATTGGTGAATACCGCCCCCCAAAAAACAAAAAAACAAAACAAATAACACACACACAGACACCAAAAAAAAGAGAGCAGGTTGTTTTGAGCCATATGAGGTTCAATAAATAAATTGAGAGCACTCAACATCATAAAGAATTAGAAAAGGCTAGTAGACAGAAGATTTGGCAGTCATGACCGTACAGATAACAAGCATGCTCATCAAAGTAATTATAAGTGAAATCAAAGTGTTCTGTAAATATCTTAGAACACCCATAAACAGTGTCCACATTTAGATAAAGACACTGTTGTTTTAAAGGAGAGAATACGTGCACATCTTTTAGTGCACCCAACCATGTGAATTTGTGTGCTTGGTAGTCTGTACATTGACTGCATCGCAGTAGTAGTAAGAAGTTACACAACAAAAATTACAAAGCAGCAGTAAGGATTAATACAGAGATGTATCCACTAAATGCATAATCTTTTAGCTAAGCCACGAATCTGTCAATCAAATACAGTAGCGTGAGTAACATATTCTGTCCTTCCCTGACAGGTAGATCTGATGTCTACAAAAACCGTTAACTATTCTAGCAGAACCTCAGCTTAGTGTATCTTCATGTCATCAATTAAGATTATTTTAGAAACCTAACATTAATGTAATCTTACTAAAACTGTAACATACTACCATGTCAGTCATAGTTAATCCTTACTTATCAAACAAACAAAAAAAAAGTCAGTCATAGTTAATCCTTTGAACAATCTGAGTTATTAAACAAACTACAAATGGTTAACGAGTAAACAGAAAGTGATGTTTATCCATCAAGTATTGAAGAAAAAATTACTGTGTGGTGAGGTAAAATGGCTTATTCTTGTTAACACAAATCACACAGAAAGAAAATCCAAGTAGAGCAACCGGACACAAACATGGATGGTGAGGAAAAAGGGCTAATTCTTGTTAGCTCACTAGTTTAGGATCACAAAGTGATGCTCAAAAGTCCAAACTTGCATTGACAACAAGAAAAATGAGCGAGCTACAAGCAAGGTTGAAAATATGAACTTCTTGTACAAAAATATAAATTTCAAAGTTTAAGCAAGTTGCTCTGTTAAAATTATAATTTACCAATACTAATGCAACAACATATCATGAAATCATCAAGACAAAAGCTGATATATTGAATATGAAAGTCTCAAGCCTCAATTCTAGATCTAAATATGAAAGGCAAGACAAGCTGGGAAAGAGGGGGAGGGGAGTGAAAGAGGACATAAAAAGGAGCTAATAGTGTATTATCAATCAAGTCCAAGGTGTAATAATACCCCACCAAAATGCAAAAGAAAAAGAAAGAAAAAATGAAAAGAGTAAAAGTGTAAAGTGTTATCATCTATCCACAAAACGATAAGAATTTTAGCTTCATCCTAATGACCATTAGTCAGGTGGTAGTACCATACACACAATCCTCATAATGCTACCATATTTAGGTTTCAATTCATTAATCATTATAGATGGTATTAAAAAAGCAAAGAGAGATTGACACATATAAAAAGAAATTGATTCGTAATTTGTGTCATCTATGCTTACCACAAGCTTCCCAGTGTGTAACTTTACCTGCACGTGGCGCTGAAATTGTATTCGCACCTTTTAGAACAGTTCAATGCTGAATTATTCACACGAGTGTTTTTACCATTTTGTAATACTTTTGCAAATTCACCACTTCACTATTATATTACAATGTATAAGTTACACAAAATATAAACAACTAAATACAACTCAAAGATTTTTTTCTTAGGTCCTTCATCAACCATCATTAAAGTACCTAATTAACTTAACTCTCTAAATTGACCAGTTTGAACATTCAACTTAACTCTCTAAAATGACCAGTTTGAACATTCAAAACAACTCCTCACCCAAATAACCATTTTAGCTAAAGAATTGACAGCAACCTGATTAGCTCTGTAGGAGAAAATAAAGAGCAGAGACCAGTTAAGTTCTAGAAGACTTGAATGCAATGCATGTATCAGGTATTGCGTGCAAGTGTGCACTTATCTAATGCAACAAACCAAAAAATATGGGGCAGGCCAAAATATTCAAAAAATTTAATATTATTTTTTACTTCCTAGGTAAAATAGTGTTATCATTCAATGCACAGTCTTTCGCTTAGGCAACTAAACTCATTGATGTATGATGAGTGCAGGTAGCACTCTCCTAGGCCCAAATAAATGTGTCGCAACAGTGGAGGTATCTGGTTTCAGGGCTGAAATCAATAGTTTGTGGCCAAAAAGTGGTAATAGTATATAGGCTGTTAGGGTTTGTATTTAGTAATAGAAGGGGAAGGATTTGCATGAGGAAAGATGGGCTTTTAGGGACTGTTCAAAGGCTGTTCCTACACTGTGAACAGTAACCCATGAAAGGTGACTTTGCTGCATGGCTTGTTTCATGTGCTACATTCCAAGGCTCAAAGGGAAAGGAGCCTAGGCCTGTAGCTTTAGGGATAGGATAAGTGTGTTGAAACAGATTTAGTTCCGCGCTTTAAAGGGCTTAGAAGTGCAAAGTTTAAGAAGATTAAGAAAGTCTAGGCATCACACCTAGGGTTAGGGAAAAGAAGTTCTTTTTTTCCTTTTTGAAAATGTATAAAACAAGAGCACTGGCAGCACACCGAAGAAGCTCCCCTTCTGTCAACCTTTAGAAGGGAGTACAAAGCTGGGGAAGAAGAATTATAGAGCTCAGTATTTTGAGTTGGATGGTTGTGGGCTTCACGAGCAAGTCAACACACTTGTTTCCCTATTAAACAATGAATGAGTTGCCATTACAAAGGGCGGTGCAGAATACCTCTACAGTCCCTAATGAGGTTACCAGCAGGGTGGGTGGGTTTCTAGGTCACCATTCAAAAAACTTCTAAAACATGTTTCCATTTGAACTAGAAGAGAGAGTTAGTATTATATAGAATAGAGGAGCTCATAATCAAGAATAATGACTCCACAATTCAGAAAATCAATTTGGAAACTAGAATACCCAACTTATCATTAACATGTATTAAAACCCCATGAGCAAACCGTACACCCCTTGCCCGGAAGATTTTGAAATCACCAAATTACCCAACTTGTGGAACATAAGAAAACTTTTAAAGAACTGACAAAACTAATACCCAGCCTATAAAATCATAGAATAAGACACTAAGGCTGAACACTCAATTATGAATGGTTCAGATTGGACCCATATTGAAATCAATCTGATTTCTAATTTTTGCAACTTCTCTGAATTTATGTTTTCTTGCTTTAAAATGAGTTCAAATTACTTAAATAAATCTACAATGTATCAAAATTTTTTAAAACAAAGTTAAAATTTAAAGCAAAGAAGTATGTGCGCTATCTTAGGAAAGTACATATTCCGAGCAATTTTATATGCTAATGATATCAATATAGGATACAAGCGGAGTAATTTATGATAAAACACTAATGATATATATAATTTATGAAAATATTATAACATTCTTGAGAACATAAGATACAAGCCGAAGTAAGAAGGAACCTCAATACCAGTGAAATCCAGTTAGTGCCAATATAAAAAATGAAATTTATATTCAACAGGAAATGCCTACTTTGGTTAAATTAGGAGCAATATATTGCTTCTCCATCTTTTTTTTATTACCAAAGGGTTAACTAGGCATGGCAACGAGTCGGTTTTGGGATGGGATCTTATTCAAGATCTCTTAAGCACCAACTCAATCACAATTTGGAAAATATGAGGGTTCTGTAGTTATGGATCAATGTGTTTGAGATACTCTGATTGTATACATTGAAAGGTGCAGTAAGGAGTTGAAAGGTTCTACATGAGGCATATTAGGACATGTAAACGGAGAAAAGAAACACAGATCGAGGGCCTAGGGCTACAGGAAACATAGATGGAGCTTATGCATCATAGTTAGCTGTTGCATCAAATGAGACAAAACAGCAAACAAAGATGTAAGCAGACAAGCCCAAGAAGGAATACAAATCATACAAAACCAAAACAACAAAAACATACATCATACATTGTTGCCGGCATCAATGTCAAAAAGATGCAGTTTATCTCAAAGGAAAACAAAAATCAGCTCTAACCAGCTATTGGAACATATATCAACATCATAAATGACCAAGTTCAAACACGTATAACAGGATCTTAAATACAATCTAGAACAGCCAGACCTGGGTTGGGATGTCCAAGGTCAGGGTGTGAAAATAACACCAACAGGTTAACGTAGGGGTGGTTGTAATAAGGATGGAACGTAATTAAGTTAGTGTAAAAGTTTTCTCATATAAAAGAAAAAAAGAGAAAAAAAAAAAAAGCTCTTTCGACAAAACTAATTAACATTTCACAAGCTTTATAATATAGAGTACGTGCACATAGACTTGGAGAGTGTACGTCCATGTTGTGACCTGCATTCTAATTGATGATTAGAAACAATAAGTATGATGGCAATGGACATGATTAACCATGCATACCACATAAAGAAAGCATGTAGACCAATGAACAAAGACCAAACAACTTCTTTTTTTTAACATAATTCTGTAAACATCTCTACAAACATATCCAACTACATGTTTCACATGTCAAAAAACTTGGAATGCCAATCCTTGTTTCTTATATTTGTTTGGATTAAAACATCAACGTCACAATAGATTATCATTCAAACACTCCAATTATGCAAACAATCTAATTACTGAATTTGAGAAAGGTAGAGTTGATAAAAACAAAAGCCGACAACAGCACATTGGCATGTGTCAAAAAGATAATTCGACTAATGTTGTTAAGCAGCAGTTAAATTACCAGTTCAGTGCCCTGTTGATCAAAAGCCATAAATAGAAGTTGAAATTTCCAATCACGACCACCAAATAAATTGGATGTCAATCCTGAAAACAGAAAAGCAGATAATAAACAGATGAACACAAAACAGTAAAATCAAACCCTAAAGAAGAAAGTATGATTGAATAACACCATGAATACTGAAAACACACAAATTTACATAGAAACTCTGAGATAATCAGCGAAAGCAAAGGACATGATCTAGAGTCACATAGTAACTATGCATGTAACAAACAGTAAAATCAAAACCCCATAAAACAGACCGTAATTGAATAGCACCAGGGCATCTGAAAGCGCACCAATTCACAAGAAGGCTCCAGAACAAGTAGCAAAAACAAAGGAAACAACTAGGGTTTCTCCACAAATTCAAAAGGAACAACAATTCGAAGAGTGATGATACCAATATAAGTGAAAGAAACATGTTAACCAAAACATCACACACACAGAAAATTCAAACCCTAAAATACCTAGAATACCACTTCAACCCTAGAGAAGAGCAATCTCAAAAAGAAACCCTAAAAGAAGAATTGATTAAGCATGCGGTGTGTTGGTGTGTATAAATAAAGGAAGGGATAAATACGAAAGATTCAATTGAGATTACACTAATTAATGCAGCGAAGTAGCGAATTAAAAACGCCAATCCTCAAAATGGCAAGAAAATATACAATGAAATTTAAACAACTAATTGAACTTTTACCTTGCTCAGAATATGAAAACCCTAGTCGGAACAAAGCCAGTTTTAGTAAAAGAAAGACTTTAACTTAATACCAGCAGCTCCTTTACCATGGGCGAACCACTCCTTCTCTCTCTAGATTTTCTCTCTCTATGTCTCTCAACCTTAATTACTTCCTTGCTTTGTTTCTCTCTGTCTCTCTCTCTGTACGTTTTCTGTAATCTCTCTCTCCTACAGCGGATTCATTCCTCTATCCTCACAAAACCCTCGTTTTGTCCTCTGTGTGGCCTTTTTCGAACCAGAGGGAGCAACGTTTCTTCTTCAGCAGCTTAAATTTATTTATTTATTTTTTCTCTTGTGGCTTTTCTCTATTTTCTGGGTCGGTTGTTTGAGTCCACAATTGGGTTACTCACACGTGCCAACCGCGCGAGACTGAACAAACACTGATCCACAAATCCGGCGGAAATGGGCCCGGGTCGGGCCTCGAGCGATCGGATTGACAGGTATTCCTCTGACCAGCCGGTAAAGTGAAAAAAAAAAAAAAAAAAAAAAATGAGACAGAAAGTTGAATGAAGCAAAGACTCCGAAAACTGTCAATTCAAACGGGTGGCTTTCTATAATGACTTTTTGATAAAAGGGAAGGTGGGAGGTAGTCTTCCCTGAAAAGGAGAGGAGCTTATCTTTGTCAATGTCTCCGGTGTCCCCATACCTGTCACGTGTCAAGACACGAGTGACCTTTGTGAAAACAAAAAATGCAAAATTGAAGAAATTGTTTAGATTGATTGATGATGATTTGATGTGTTAATTTTGGGATAATGTACTTTTTAGATGGTGATTAGAAGCTAACCTCATTAACTCTAGCAATTTTTTAGTATGACCATCTCACATATAGTCTAATACTTTTTCATCGTAAAAACATCTTGCTTAAATTGTTTATTTTACGCTAAAATGGCAGTCACACAGTCTAATACTTTATCATCATGAGAAGAACTTGCTTACATTATTTCTTTCACGTTAGAGTGATAGTCGGATGTGATAATTATACGTTTCACAATAGTAGTTGATTGTCTATAATGCACTTTGTGAGTTTTAAGATTGAAAAAGCTAATGTTAATAGCTCAAGCCTCTTGACATTAGTCGGATGTAGGCATTAAGTAATCATTACCAATTTAATTAATCGAGTTTAAACTGTCTATAAAGATTTACCTAAAATTAACATTTTTTTTATATATATTCCACGTGCATGCCAAATAATTTTGAGTTGAGTGAGCTGGCCATGAATTGGTATCCATCATATTAGATTGTAACTTTTAGAAAGATATATGATTGACATTTTTTTTCTTACCCATTTTGGTTTAGAAATTCTTCCACAACCCTTCTCTACCCTAAGGAAACAAAATGTCAAATTTCAACATATATTAGGTATAAACTATATAAACTAAGTATTTTTTTATAATAGTTGGGTCATTTATTTATTATTTACTTATTCCTGACAAAATCTTGGATCTTTTAGGTGTGGTCCAATGCCTGGAGCTACACCAATTATATTATAAAAAAAAAACTAGGTTTTCCTTCACATAATTGGGGACCCATTGACCATGAAGAAGTTGACGTGTTCAAAGCGAGATATTTGTTTTGGCAAACGGGTACAAAAATGATGATCTCGAGAATCAATCTTGAGCGGTAAGAGTATTAGAAAGAAAAGAAAAGAGTGAGAAATATTTCATAAACAAAGTTAATTCATTACACTAATTACCTCTAGTCACACTTAAATAGTCGTTGGCGTGAGCTTATAACACTTAATCTCTAGAGGTAGCTCATTAGAGATAAGTATGAGTTGTAAACACACAGCTTGGTCTTGAAAATTTTAAGATCATGTCGTGAGAGATATATGTCCCTTAAATTCCTTGGGCTTGGCACAGATGGCCTGCCTTATTGCTAGAGAGAGAGAATTACTCCAAATTCACGTAAGTTAGTCGGACTACCTCTAATTGCATAATAATAAATAAATAAAATTCTTAGACAATCTCTCTCTTTGAGATTCATTGACAAAAATCTTCATACAAACAATCGTGGTCATGTAGTCATTCTGAAAATATGGTAAAATTTACATCCTAGAGAGGATTACCATTAATATTGGAAGCTTATTAAAACTTCATTATGTAGTAACAGTTCATTATGTTAGTGACACGATGATAAAAAAGGGCTCAACAATTCATCAATAACGACTAATTTTAGCATGACAATGTTGTAATGGAAAAACTATAACGTTTGATTGCTCATCGTATTTTGAATATTTGTGAACAAATGTAGAATTCGTCAATAATAATGAATACTATAATAGCCTCCACCTTGAGACAATTACATAAAATAATTTCTCGTCATGGTGGGATAGAAGAAGTAACGCGGGAGGCATGCGATTATAAATGGATCCAATATCTTAGCATTTATACATCAAAAAACAAAATATATATATATATATATATATCTTAGCATTTAATGTAAAATCTTTATAATTGATTGTTTCATCACTTTCATGCATGTGGGGATTATATCTTTTATCCCTACTAGTCACTCCCATTTACAACTTTGATTATAATATCCTCTATTTATGTAGAGCACACATTACAGAAGTACACAAAATGAAAATTTGAAGATTCTCAGGTCTCATTTAATTTCATTTTTAATAATTATCTTTTAAGGAAAAATATAAAAAGTGAAAAGTCGTTTGCCAAATTATTTTTTATATAAATTCTGAAATATAGTTTAAGAAATGGTTAGCATTTTTTTTTAAATATCAAAAAATTAGATCCCTTCTTCAACCTTACTGTTTCTAAAAAGCATAAAAAAACAAAAACAGTTTATGAAAGTTAGGCTTGCAATAACGTATCGGTCGACAAATAACGACTGATACAGAAGTGATGGATGGTCAGTGTAGAGCCCCATGACAAAGAATAAGCCCATAAAAGTTCGAGCTGACAAATAAAATACAGAAATTGTAGACTCAGTCAGCTTTGAATTCAGGGATTGAAACGTTTTGAGTGCAAACCGTACATTACACATCTCTCGAGAAATTCTACAGTGCTGTCGGATCGCCAAACATGCAGTTACTACTGGGTGACCTCGATAAGAAGGAACCCACCGCATTATCAAAGGTAAAACTAGAGTCATGTGATACTCCAAACCTACTCATCGAACCCACTTAACAGATCATAAAAGGTGAAGTAAGGATAATATAATGCCCTATAATAATGAATAATTCTTTTATTATGGTATACATTCAAAGAAGTCCAAGTAAATAAAGTAAATTTTTAAAAGAAAAATGTTAATTCTTACAAATCTTAAACTAGAATAATATGATAATAATAATTTTATAATTAAAAATTATTACAGTGAATATTTTGTTTAAAATAAAAAGTACTCAATTAAATACATCATTCTATATGAAAAAATTTTATTAAATTTTTTTTATTAACCCCTAAGTTGCTCAATGATCAAGGTTTAATGTATGAATTTGTTTCCTCTAAAATTTCAAATTTAAAATGTTTCAAATTTTATTAATTTCTTAAGGCCAATCTAAAATCTTAACTCGGTAATTATTTAATTTGTATAAAACAAAAAGACTCACAAAAAAACTACATAGATCCTAAAATTTGTCATGCTACGCACAAACTAACCTGAACACTCGATCATCAAAGAAAAAAAATCTTTATTAATTTCCTAGTTATATAAACATTACTCTTTCCAAAAAGAGTTTCCGGTAGGAGTGCTAGGGCGGGACCAGAGGTTCATGGATTCCACTAAATATGTTTTAGTGTTGACCCCCCAAGAACTGTATGATCTGTGGGGTTCAAGGATTAGAGCTTGGGGTGGTCAATAACCCGCGGCTCATTTGACCCCTCCAATGGGCCAGGGTTCAATCAGAAGCCATAAAAAGATGTGACTCACAAAATACACCAGAATCTCAGCCTAAAGGCCAAGAAAGGTACGTCTGTTAGCAAACATAAAGTCACAAGCGCCTTCAGTTGAAAGTTACACTATTTTCTTGCATTCTCAAACTGAACCTATAGAAACCCCCAACAAAACAAAATGCCCAACTTATATAATACGAAATTTGCAAGATTTGAACGTGGCTTTGCTAGGGATGAAGATTGCTCCTAAGCAAATGAAGGAGAGAGATGCTACCCTGAGTTCTGTTTCTCTCATCTGGAGCCAACTTCTTTTCTCCTCTAGTTCCCTGCAAAGCAGTTGCTTCCTTAGAGAACTTCAGTTACATCATCAAATGCATAAAGTGACATAGATATTGTAACCCAATAAAGAAGAGAGAGAGAGAGAGAGAGAGAGAGAGAGAGAGAGAGAGAGAGAGAGAATTGGAATAACATGGAGTCCATCTAAAGCAAAAAATAACTTCATCTACAAAGAAAATGAAAGAGGAAGAAGGGGGATGTTCAATAAGCTGGTTTTAGCAAAAACTTAAAACGACCCGGTACTTTTGAATTTCCTGCACAGCCTGGGCAATTAAGGACATGCATAGTGAGCCTAGATGCAACTGTATATTAGTTTTGAGTCAATTCAGCTTGGCTCAATGACACACCAAAGATGTATAGAACATATGAATGACTAAATTTTTTAGAAGGAATATAGTAAAATTTTGAAACCTTCAAATTTCACCTTTGGTTTCTCATTCTCATCCTCAAAGTCCAGAATATTGGCATCCTTTAATAAGATGGATGAAGCAGGCACAAGTCTCCTGATTGTTCACAAAAAAGGGCAAAAAATGAAAATAAAATATGTGAATTATAAAGTTTATAGTGTTATTATAAGAAAACCAAACAATAAACACAACTTTTTTTTTCTTAATTTCCTCCCCCACTGACCTTTTGGGCTTCTGTGCATTCAAAGTCTTGCAACAAGAATTAAACTTTGGCTCACTTTTAGGAGCACTACTGACACCGCAGCCTGGGGCCAATTCTACATCCTCCTCGGGCATTATTCGTTGATGCAACCTTTTCTATATTAGACAACAAAGCCAAACTGGTTAACTCTTGCACTATGAAACCTACATCATAAACTTCAAAATGATACGAGAAATAGAAGAATTCAATCCTAAACTCAAGAAATTTCTTCTATTAATACATCACGGCCTATTTCGGATCTATTTGCATGCTCTGGAGTCAAGAATAGAATATTTCAAACATACAATTTGTATCAATAATTTGACCTTATTATAGTGGTCAATGCAGAAAATTTCTCCCAATTTAAAGGAGGATTCATCAGTCTGAGCATCAATGTGATTCACCGCCACAAAAAGACTTGGTACTAAGATGCAATAAAGAATGTCAAGACAGAGCCATCAATAGGCAAAACCAGAACAACACTGCATCAATATAGTCAGTTCATTTCCAAGTGACATGGCTTTTCACTAACTTTTTTCTAGAGAAGGTTGCTCATCTGGCTCAGCGAATGGTTAACTGATCATCACTATGGGTCAATAGCTCTGGTGAACACCTTCATACTTTCTTCAGGTTTGAATGTCCATGAAGTGGCTGATTAGAGCATATTTTATTATGCTAGACATTGTCCATGATTTGCATGTTCAAGAGGTTCTATATCAGACACCAGAACTTGGTGTGCTCCCTTGTAATCAACATTGAAAATTTATAATAATTGTAAATATGAATGAATAGAAATATGATACACCATACTTATGTAAGAGCATGAACGAAGCTGAGAATTCCTAAAAGCCACCACCCACTACCTCTTATACCATGGCACTATGTCTACGACAAATAGCCGGATTAACAGTCATCAGACACTTAAATGGATATTGGCAGAATTAGATTGAGCTTCACTAATGCATTCTGATCAAACCATTGAGAAAAAGCTCCTGACAAAGACAAAATGTAAAGAAAACGCTGCAAAAAGATTATCCATATTTTGTTACACCTCTCTCTAAGAGCTTAATGTCTTGAGTAGTTGGCTGTTAACAACATCCATTGAGGTAATGGGAAAGGCTGAACAGGTAAAACAGAAAGCACTACAGTAATGTTTATTATATGTTCGAATAACATTAAAGTATACGTTCTTTTTAGGGATATACATTATCTGATTAACTGCATAAAGGGTAAGCAGGTACTGTTTTAATGAATTGACAACATAATGCTGCCATATCATCTCACAACACACTTTTGCTACTGGCAGTTATCCTTCTAGAATAATTATTAACCATACTTAATGCCTTGTTGTCTGCTATGGTCAATAAATCACCCACTTTCTCAAATGATCTATAGTGCCATAATATTAAGCCTTTCTCTGTATCGAAACATGGAATGAAAGAGTTAATAAACTGATAGAGAGAGATCAAGATCATCTATAATGATGACCATTTGCCTTGATTCATAGGATGAAGGAAAACTCGAAGAATGTCTTTAGTGCGCATATCAATAAGCATAATTAAAACCATAGGTTTCACATGGTAAAAACATCAAATCCAACAGAATCTTCTAGGTCATCTGTTCTGCTTGGAGTTTTTATGAATAGGAGAAGCTAAGCCAAATCAAAGAAGTTCTGTGAACAGAAGACAGAAACTATAGCATTGTACTGAAACAGTGACGAGAGAATCACTATGATACTAAGTGTGAAATGAGATTTAACCTTGTCCTCTTCAATATTCAATTGGTCTCCCTCCACTAAGTAACAACTGCCTTCTGTAATTGTGGTAACTGACTTAGGACAGCTCTCGACAGACTTTGAAGGCCCTGAATCTGTAATTAACGGGAGCAAAAAGTTGAAATGATAGACTGACAGATAATCAAACTGTGATGTACATAATGCAGCATAATATGGAGATGCCTGTCCCCAGTGAGAAACTCAGAATCCATGAAGATAGCACTAAAGAAGGCCTCCATTAAAAACTTGTATAAAAATCAGAACGTTTTAGTTGTTCTTAATGATCATAGGTTCTTTAAATTTTTATACATGCACCACTGCTTAAGGTGATATTCATATAACATTTGATGTCATCTGATCACATTAATATCTAGTGATAATAGCAGGATATACATCTAGGCTGAATGTTGTGGAAATGTTTAAGTCTTGTATCCCAAAACTATGAAACTGACATTTCCTACATGAAGTGATGGATGATTGTTAGAATCCAATCGCATTGAGCTATGGAAGCATACATCTCCACTACACAACCTCGTTCGGAAACTCATCCTCACACAAGATGCTGTTCCACAAATTTTGCTTCAGCATGTCTAATTACTGAAAGTTTAAGGCCCGTTTGGCATTGTTCCCATTATTCTCGCTTCAGTTTTCAATTTTTGTGTTTCTGGAATTAAAAATAATGGGAAATAAAGAAAGATAATCATTTTCATGTTTTTATTTTCTTTTGAATTCAATTCTTCGAGAACTCAAAACATGTTCATACTGTTTACTGAAAAATGGCTTTTCAAGAAATTTTTCTGGAAAAAAGTTTTAGAAAACTATTTTACCAGACACGTATTCTGTATTGTTTTCGTTGTTTCTGTTTTTTAGAACAAAAAACAGTTACTGAAAATGACACCAGCCAAGCCCTTTGTTTCCTTCCAATCATAATATATTAATGACGAAGTAGTCTATACAGCAGTACATTTGCTAGTCAAACCTGTTGCATCACCATTTAAAATGAATATCGTCTTTTCCCATACCTTTTAAATCCGTTGAATCTTCAGCACTGTCAACATTTCCAGGAGAGCCTTCACATTCCTGGTCAGTGCACTACAGCACCAATACGTCAATTTGTGAGCTGTTTTTACCTTCTAAAAGCCAAAGAGACATAAAGCTAATATCAATGAATCTTATCCTCATGTCCTGAGCTTGCATCTCATAAATTACCTGATAGCCCTGCTCTTCAAAGTTTTCAACAGCGAAGCATGAAGCAATATTTGCATCAAAATTATTCACCTGACAGAAAGAAGTCCTCAATATATTAGTGGCAAGTACTCAGGAAAAACCGTGAGAAAATAGTTATCTTCCTTACAGTGGCATCAGATCTTTGTTCACTGGCCATGCATTCTGATTCATCTGGGTTTAAAGAAGAAACTCCTGCATTTAACTGAGCACAGTGTACACTTAAAAAAATATTGTACTAGTCAATGGACTATCAAATGCATAAGATGAACAAAATATTTGAAATTAATAACTGCAAAAGCAACAAAGTGGAAACAATTGTCATGATCATGATCTTCAATAACTGCATTCAGACATAAAAACATGCTGCACTGCTATGGATGTTTAAGACACGGGCAAGAAGGATCCACCTCATTTGAAATTTTCTACCAGAGCTTCAAAAGAAATGTCGGAGCATATTAGTCGGAGAACCTTCCATAATAAGATTGGAAGGACTGAAGAAAATAGGAGAGAAATCAGACGGAAAAAAAAATTTGTAGTGGCTTAAATATGAACCATAAAGGGTTAAGTTATTTATGAATCTTTAGATTTCTATATGTTTCTGAAATGATATCTAAGTCTTTCTAGGGAGCCCTTACGTACAGATTAAAGGTCAAGTAACCTAAAGTAAACAGTTGATTGAGCATGAAACCAAAGCCCATAATATAAAATAATTCACAAAGCACAACCATATGAGAATGACAAGCAAAACACTAGAGTGCGAACTGTAACAAGAAGCGGAGCAAGAGAAATTTTATGCATTATGAAACAATATTAGGAATTTGTTGTTGGAGAAAATTGCTGTTTGGATACCTCGTTGACATCAATAGACTGACAACCCTCCTGCTCTGCAGATCTATTTGCACTAGAATTATCCCCTTCAATTAGAGAAAGTTCCTTCTGACATGAAAGGTAGGACTTTAAATCCTTCAACTCAATGTCAAGCTTGGAACGCTGGGCCATTTCATCGGTGAGGCTATCTCTGAGGCTCTGGATTTGGTTTTCAGCCACCTGCTCACATGCAACTTTGTCAATTTAATTCCTCAGATTTCTTTAGTACTGAAAACTTGCATCCATAACCATTTTAAAGCAACATACACTATGTCTAAGAGAGAATCAAACAGTGGTGATAGGAACAATGGCAAGTTCAAGCCAAACAATAGATGGGCATCAAATATTACCTTGAGTTTTTCCTTATATTGCTTCAGGACATTCCATAAAGCTTTAGCAAAATTTTGCATAATCTTATTATTTCGTTCTTCCTTTGCCCATTTCGTGGAGCCTTCCTCAATGGATGTACAGCAATTTACTTCCAAATTAATAGTTCTTGCAACATGAACTGAACAATTCTGAGGTTCAATGTCCTTGACTTGTAGTGGAAGGTCCTCTGTTTCAAAAGAAACAAAGTATATCACATGTTTACCTCGGTAGAAACCAGAGTATAAAATACCAAAGCAGTGTGAGCTGAAGCAACATCATGACAAAAAATACAGGTATATTTCGAACAACCTTGTCTATGAAGTTGGTATTCGTCTCCATTCCCTCTGTCATTCTGAAAGAAAAGCCTAAAATTACCAAAAATGATAAAGCATGTACATAAACAATCCAGTAATCACAAATAAAGATGAAATCAATTTGTCAGGAAATTACTAGCACATTAACCCTACATGCATACTGCCATAAGGGAACATAATGGAAACTCCAGCACAGCCTATTAAATATATTTGAAACAAGAAGGCACCAAAAAAAACAAAAAGAAAAATGTTGTAACAAAGAAAACATGATTGCAGCTCGGCACAGCAGCATAAAATTAAAAATGCACAAGCATGAGACTTGTGGGGAAAAAAAACCCATGAAAGAAAAAAATACTCGTAGGTTATAGATATCTATCACATGAAGAAACTTGAAAATAAACTAGTACACGCCTATTTCATATAAAGCGCATTACTTCAATCTTGTAAATTCCACTCCAGAGAAATCCTGCCTAGCATTTCTGCTCCATCTTGAATCATAGTCTCAATTAAACTACACACACAAATGTATGTCTTAACGGATGTTAGTTTTAGTCTTCCTTTCACCTAGTATTATCTTTGTGGTGGACTATGTCAGCCTTCCTAGTTGGCCTATGTCAAGATTCAGCCAACCACCATAGTTGAATTTTTTTACCATCATTTATCTCCAGTTGGTGCTGCTTCTAAATTCTTCCATCTTATGAATGTGGTGCACTTTAATTTTTATCCTCTCTGCTATTACAACTTATCATCTCAATTTCTAAATTTTGGGCACACTTGTATTTTCATACATGTGCTATGAATAGACTTTAGAACCACATGATTACGTACACTTTCCATATACACGGTTCGATCATATATGTCAAGCAACACAGTTCCCTAGATTTGTGGATTGCCAAAAGAGTCAGATATTATGAGGTAAATGTTCCATCAATCCAGTTTTCATTAAGCAAAATAAGAAAAAGTAATGATGTGGGAGTATTTTAAAACATTCTATTCTAGGTCATAAATGCAACTTATATCCAGATGGCAACCTGAACCCCGGGACTACAGTCTTAAGACTTGAAAGCCAACCCTACTAATATGTTTGAGGAGGGATATGATAGTATTCAGATAAGAACACAAGACATTAAATCTCATTTAAAACCAACACTAGTGATGATTTAAAGTTTGTATTATCTCTCCTTTTCATAAGCCCCAAACTATAACTCATATAATGTAATTACAAGTATTTGGACCTGCATTAAAGGAATAAAAAAAGAATTAGCACCGCATCACCACACTGTCATTGCAAATCAGATGCATCTTATTTTTTCTTATAAAAATATCAAAAGAAATGATCAATTTTCATTGCTTTGTTCTTCATACTTCACCATGCCTCGGCACCAGCTATCAAATCACAAACAGTTTTTTTTTTTTTTTTGTATTTTATGCTTTGTGTATTGACTTCCTATTAATGTTTTCGCTGTATATTGATACATATCTAGTAATTTTTCTTTCCCCCCAGATTCTAAGGTGTGCAGCTCACCTTAAATCCATTGTTTCAGATCATGAACAGAAGTCCGATTGAATAAGGCAAGAAATTTGCAGGTACATAGGTCGCAACCCTATAGGTTGTGACCTCCTCCGGCCCAACACCAAGCAGCCCGCCCAACAAGGCTCAAGGATCTTCCATCCCACCTTGAGCATGAGACATGGCACTGCACCTAAGAATTCTCCATCACCTTTGGGCCACCTTAGGACACACTCCAGTAACTCCAATTCTTGGGCTTTGAGCAGAGTCTAAAGATGTATCTCCCCAGCATAAGTTATGGCACCCCTCCAATTGGCCATGACCCTCCACACGGGACCATCAAGGACTTGTGGTTTGGAGGCTAGGATCCATGGGATCGTCAGGGTGCTAAGCCCTCCCTTGAGAGGAACCTCCCTGACCAACACAATGAGAGAGAGAGAACCCAAGATACTTGATGACATCACAAGGAGGAAGAGACGAAGGCCTCTAAATACCTGAGGTGAGCCCGCATCCGGAGCATCACACCTCCCTCGACAACATCCCAGATGCACTGGATGCGGAGCTCACCCTCCTCATATTCTGGCTGATATTCTTGATCCTTAAGGACGAAAAGGACATCCCACTACGCGTAGTCCCTTCCATCCCCATTGAGTCGCCTATATAAAGGCCCTGGTTTCTCCTCCAAACGAACAGAACATGGACACAAGGCCATTAGCTCACCATCGATCCATCAAGTGTCAAGGGGATTCTCCAGCCTACTGCTCTCTCTCTCTCTCTTGGGTTGCCATCAATCCTCTTCCTTCTGCTCTCTACTTGGTTCGGCGTTCATTGAGTGACTGTCATACTTCCCAAAGGGTACACATACACCCATGGCTTCTAAAGTCAGCCACAAAATTTAAAGCATTCTATTTGATATAATATTTTTCACTGACACACTTCTTTACTGCTAAAATCGTCAACACTTGAGCAAAAAATGATGTACGTCCGTTAAAGGGTATTTGCAACATTTCAAGATTCTAGCCAAAAATAGAATGGAAGGCAATGTTACATGCTTTCCTCATGTTGCAAAAATATTATGCATCCCCCAAAAACCAATAAAGGGTCAAATCATCCCAATGAAGCAAATCCTTAAGATCTTCAATTTTCATAACCATTTAATTGAGCAGCTACACGAGCCAAAAAAATTTCCGGGGAATTGTTAGTAGCAGAGTTAAAAGACCTAAAAATGAACACAAAACACCCATCAATAAAACCTACTAGCTTATCCTAGCTAAAGCCAAAGTACACATTTATCTAGTGTAATGGATATGGAAAGAATTCATATCCTAAAGGGCAAGAGGAAATACTTGACATGCTTCAAGGCTACTAAACTTCATTCTTTTGAGCTGCTCTGTTCTAGGCAGCGTCTGAATATGCCTCTTAGTACAAAGTGAATTGAGCGGTTCTTCAACATTATTATACCTACATGAGTAATATTGCCAAAAAATATTGAATGAAGTTTATTATAAGCAAAAGGATATAGTCAGTTGAGAAAAAGTGTTTACTTTATTTTCATATATGGTGAAGCCTGTCTTAGAAGAGAGGATGTATCAAGATAGTCTTCCTCTCCTGATTTTACAGTTAAAATCTGCACACATAATATTGAGCAATCAATATGAGCAGCTGTAACATTATTCAAGTGAAATAAAAATGAAAATACTTCAGATAAGTAAACCAGAAATATGATTTAAGTGTTCCCAGAGTGTAGTGTAACAAGCAACAGCAGAGTAATGTTGTAATATAAATATACAGCATACCAGAGCCATTCGCCTTTTGCCTTCCAGATAATCTCGTAAGTACCGAGTTAACTGTTCCAAAATAACACCAAAACTCATATTCTGCCTCCCATATATTCTTTAAAATATATTTGTCCTTTAAAAATAAAAAATAAAATCATCCAAATAACAATTGCATAGCATTGACTCAACGCTAACACACATTTGAGAAGAAAAATGAATAGAAAACATATAAGGAACTACTAACAGCTGTAACAAAGGAAGAGGCGTCACCAAGGAGCTTTGGAAGTGCTTCTGCAATGGCTTCTTGGGGTTTTTCTGGTGCTCCCACAGTGACTGGAAATAAAGAAAGGATCTAAATCATACCAGAAACTCAAACAAAATATCGTGCATCAGAGAATGCACACACAGGAGAGAGACAACAGTATAATTATAGCTCTACGCAGAAAACATAAAAGAGATCATGTCCATAGACCGAGTTTAGTTTACATACTCTTAAGCACAGACCAAAAACCATTGATGTGTTGTTGATAAAATTACTCTCAAGTAATCTAGCCCCCTGCAAACCAGTAAATCAATGCTCAAGTCTTAACATCTACAACATACATAGAGTATCCTTGTATTCAGAAAAATGAACTTGAAATATACAAATTGAGAATAAATGTGGGAAACATTTGGGGAAACCCAACTAGACAGCAATAAATTAACAAAAAAAATCACAGTGCATTACAAAGGTGACTAGTCACAACCTCCAATACAACAAAAAGGTTTAATCATAAATCATTAAGAGTACATCTGCATGTTTATATATGAATATAACGATATATGAGAAAAGGAAAGTTTTGAGATCTCATTCTAGAAATTTGAGTAGATAGTTGGACAACCCAATGCTCACAATTGATCTAAAATGGTGACAAATAAAATTAAACACGTAAAATTTCCTTGAACGTCGATGCATCAGTGGTGCCATTCTATACTATAAATAACAGATGCATATAACTAACTATAAGACAGTCACATTCATGGTTCCAAATTCTGCAGTAGCTTGTCAAACTTGCATGCATTTTGCATCAATGGTACTATTAAATACTATAAACAACAGTTGCATATCACTAACTACAAGACAGTCACATTCATGGTTCCAAATTCTGCAGTAGCTCATTAAACTTGCATGCATCTTATATCTAGTATTCACTGTTTTAGTTTCTGAATTCTGCCTAGGAACTGAAACTGAAGTGCTTTAACTTTTTGTGACAGTGCATTTTATATTACTTGAAAGCACTTGTGTGCTGGCAGGAATTTAAACCGAAGAGAATTCCTAACTGTTTTAACTGTTTAAGCAACCAGGAACCCAATCATACATTTTAATCTGATCATTTAAGTGGACAATCATACAAACAGATGTCACAACTCTATAAGTCTATTAGTTGTGTGAACGAAGTAAAAAAAAAATTGGTACCTGATTCCCTGTTCTCTTTTCTCTTTCAGCTCCAGCAAGGTCAACAATAGTCAAGACAGCACTGTTTGATTGGACATCAACTTCTTCGTCAATCTTGTTGGTAGCACTGCGGATGTTGATGATGCATTGCGAACGGCTTCAAGAGTAGTAGAAAAATCATTAATGCAAAATATTAACAACAAAAGCAACAATACTTTGGGCAATATATGTAGAGTTTATATTGATACCAATTCTATAAACTCTTCAATTAAATAACACATAAAAGGAATACAAAACATGTGGTCAGAAAACAAGAATAAAAAGAATAAAGAAAAAAGAGAAAGGTCACAAATCCAAGTTCCATAAAGACAAGTCTATGATACACTAAATAAAAACATGACTCAGTATATGAGTTCCTTTAAAGAAATACAAAAAGTTATGACATTTCTGTGCTTTTACAGTTGTTACTATAGGTATAATGAACTTGTAAGAAAAAAACTATAGGCACATGAAGGGATATGTATAGAAACTTTTTATTTTCTTCTTTCTTCACCAACTCATGCTTAATTATCAGTGTCAAAACAAATTCCACCATTTAAGGTAAATTAACTGCATAGCCAGCATGGTGCGCATTAATTTAAAAATGCATGACACTTTTCAGATAGTTGGGCAGTGTCTCTTGATCAAGTAAAACTATATCAGAGGACATTCAAACCTCAAAGAAGGCAGGCAAATTGCACACTTAAAAACTTCTAATGATATGCCGATGAAAGTAGAAGAAAAATTCAAAGTATTAACCTACTCAAAATCTCATAATAGGACAATCATTGCAAAATAGGTTGTGCAGCACATATGATATGCATCAGTGTAACACTCTTCACCTTTCAACAATGAGCAAGGACAAACGTGATAGCAAATCAAACAACAGTTAGAATTACTTAATTCAACCTTCCTTTCCCCCTTTGAAGGTTTATTCAAGTTACCAACCCAATAAATAATGATTAAGAATAATGATAAATGATTAAAATATCAAAAAACACAATCTAACAAAATAAAGGAATAAAGATTTTTGGAGGTTTCAAAGCTTCAAAATTAATCAATTGCCAAATTTCAAGCTTCAAGTAGTGCCTACATTTCTTGAAAACACCATTACAACCAAAGTATATAGCCGAAAAAAATATAATAGCACAAATACATAGCGCCTAGAAGCTTAGAATACTTAAGCAAAAGTGTGTGACACTTATTTACTGTTAGATGCCATTTATAGGAAATTAAATTTACTTCCAAGTAGAATTCTTTATCAGGGAAAACCATATTGGTTCTCAATTTCCCAATTGACATAAGGCCTATGATGGATAAATGGTTTATTGCTCATGCTAAACAAAGGCCCATGAACGATAAAATTGAGATTCCCTCATCAAAGAAACTACAAACTACAGAAGATAATACTACCACTAAATGTATTTGGTGGCACCAGAAAAAAACACTTATTCTTCAACAAGATATTGACCCTTGCTAACATTCATGAACCACTCTAGATAATGGTTAAGCCCTCCCAGAAAGAACATGTATACAAATTCTCTCTATTTTATATGAAAAATATCATTGCTACAAACTCAAATAATGTTTTTAACTGCCTCACACCTAGACTGACTATTCGAATTAGTCATAGCAGTAGCTCGTTTTAACATTCCCCGTGCAATCAAGGATTCAGCCTGCTGAAGATCAGAGATGATGACCTGTTTACATATACCAAATAAATATAGAATACATTGTTAATATCCCATACAAATTTTAATCCAAACAAGAAGCAATATGATATAACTAAAATGTAAAATAGAAATATGTAGCAACCTCTCGTAGGCCTTTGACAGTTGATTGCTGCATACATAAATCACCTCCATCTTGAGACAAATCAAATAACCTCTCTGCTTTTCCTCTCTCCGAATATATTTCAAACATTGATAGGTAGAATGTCCTGTTCACATAGTATCATAAAAAAGAGGATTCAAAGCCAAATATTCAATAAAAAAAAACTACATAAAAAAAAAATTGCAATACATAGTAATGCTTGACCATAGTTTCCAATATGATTGCTGTCTTCAACAACAAATCATGCTATTAGCCTATTAGTAGTAAAACATCAGTTTTCTTACCTCGAGACCCGACTTTTTCTGCCCTCAATCTTTGAAAAGATCTGTCCCAGAGCAAGAGGCACCATACCAGGCTCCCTAGGAGACCCGAAAACTGTATGTGTCTTGCCCGAACCACTAGGCCCTAAGGCGGTCAACATTCCACTCTTACCCCTAAGAAAGTCATCAACCAGTGGACTCACCATTTTTTCAAAGACTTCGTCCTACAAACATTAGAAATGTAACCAACCATTCTTGAAACCAAATTCTAAGGAATTCGGAAAAGAGGCCACTTACCTGAGACGAATCCGCAGAAAAGACCTGCGAGAACCCTTCGTACACCTCAGACTTGATCCGCTTGGTATCTTGCAGCGCAGTTGGGGGACGCAATGTCACGGAATGTGAATCGTTAACTGAAATACAAATTTCACTTTTCTTCTTTGTTTTTGCCCTTGTGGAGTTCTTTGTGGTAGGGTTTTGCGGCCAAGCATTTTTAGTTCGTGACTTGCTTGTTTGAGCTCCATTCTCGCCGTACTTGCCCGAACTTTGGTGGGCGGTGAGGGGTCGAATTCTCAAGAAAACCCTGAGATTCTCGGACAGTGGCTGTCCGGTGGTTGACGGTGATTCTGAAGTGGAAAGGTCGGATTTAAAGTTCTGAGGGACTTCTATTGCGAGTATGTCTTGGATGGGGAAGGAAGGGATGTCCCGTGCAATTGAGGAAGAAGAACAACTTAAAGAAAAGGGAGTCGGCAGAGGAACGTGGGTTGAAGGCGTGACTCTCGCCTTCCGATGAGGGTTTCTCCGGACAGTCACTGTGTTGGGACACGGCGGCGGTGGGCTTTTCATCTCCATTTTCTCTCTCCTCTTTCACCTCTCCAATGGCGGAAAGAAATCAATTTGAATTCGACGGAGTCACAGAGTTTCAGATTCAGCAAACGGACACAATTATAGGGGTCCAATGAGCCCAACTTCAGTTCATTTAAATGGGTTGAAACTTCGACCCATCCTCCAACTTTAAAAACCCGGCTTGGTTATCTCACCCTTGGCCCAACCAATTCTACTTCCAGTTGAGTTTGAAAAGCGTGTAGGTTTAGCACTTAGGGTCCATTTGGTATTTTTTTTTTAACTTTTTTCTTATTTTAGCTTATAAAAACATAAAAAATACTAAAAAAAAAATTGTACCAAATGGCCCCTTAAGTTGTAAATATTTTTTATGTTTTTAAATAACAACGGCTCTATTGTATTTCTCTTATCTTCCTTTTCTTCTTCTTCTTATTTTTCATTCTTTAAATTTTTGTTAATGCTGTGTTTGAATATTGAATTTGTAAAATGAAATGACAAAATTAGAAAAAGAAAAATAAAGTGATTGAAGCTAAATTTATTTATTTTTTGTTCAGTTAGAAAAATAGAAAAAAATAATTTATTTGTCAAAATATATGTTTTTGTTTAGTCACTCATAAAAAGTTGATATGTATATAAAAATTCATTCATCTTTCATTTTTATTTCCCTTGAAAAATCCAAGATCCAAACATGCATAAAGAAACTTGCTTGGATTTTCCCATAATTATAAGTTTTCATTCAAAGCACAAAATAACATGACGATTAATATAATTGAAAAAGAAAAAATCATAAGTGAGCTTAACTATTTACCCTGACCTGTTATTCTGCATTCATGAATAGTTCATAATTTAAAATTCAGGAATTGCTATATTTACATCCAAAAAAGATGTCTAGTGAGAAGCTTGTGGTTTTTTTTTTTTTTTTTGGGTCAGTGATACACATATGACAAAGGACTAAAACACCAACAAAACAGAATTACACATTAAAAAATTACTCTAAAACCTGACAGTCCTTGTGCAGAATAGCTGCAAGAGGGCTGGGGATGAGGAAAGCCCAAGTTGGAGGCAAAACACCAGTTTTTGCTAACTTTGCAATCCAATCTGCAGCATCATTAACGAACCTGGAACAGAAATTCACCTCTACGCTATCAAAAAAGCCTAAGGCAGTGGAGATGTCTCGGCAAAGACCCTCTATCTACCAAGGACATTGCTGCTTTTGGGCAGTAACATAATTAACCACCTGAAGAGAGCCAGATTCAAATATAAGTCCTGAAATGTTTAGGGATTGGGCCATCCAACATGCCTCCCTGAGTGCCAGGGCTTCTCCAACCAAAGCTGAGTCACAAAAATATTTTGATGCCTTTCCTGAGCAATCGGCCCTTCTCATTTCTAATCACAATGCCTGAATATCCCAGCTGTAGAGAGTCAGAAGGTTATGGTCCAGACTCAGACGGTAGTCTCCTACACAATAAATGGGCTGGCTCAAGCATAAATAAAACTTCAATTATTTAAAAATTAAGACAGGGATCAATGGAAATGTTTTTCTTTTAACTATCCTTGAAAAGAAAAAGAAAAAACTCCTTTTCCACATTGCCTCCAGAATTTACCCAAAACCTAAACCCAGGTTGCAAGAAATGCAGATTTTATAGAGTAGCACCCAGGCTAAACCAAGAGTTTATTGCTGAGATTAACAACATGAAAATCTAGCCTATGCAAGCTTATGGGAGCAGATATAAGCGCTACTGTGGAGAAAAACAAAGGCAAGCAATTAGATTTATTCTATGAAAACTGAAATAAAATGTTTTCCTCGTGACATAAGTACTGACAAAACCCGGATTGTGAGAACAATCAAATCAGTGTCATCAAGATGCAGTCCTCCATTGCAGCTCTATCTGAACCCGACCATTCTTCGAGTCAATGAGGTGGTATCTCTCGTTGATTCTCTTGTTGGTAACAACGTCCGAGAGGTTTATATCCACATAGCCCAAAGCTTCCTGATAGGAGAAGGTAGTATATGAGAAAGAGTTGGTGTTATCCGAGTTGCTAACTAGATGGACATCAACTTAGTAAGCACCCAAAAGCATAGTAGCTCAGTAGTTTGTAGTAGGCATGGAAATTTCGCTACTAAAAGAGAAGGATTGAATTAGGACCTAAATTATTTCTTCTTGTTAGAAATAACAAATAATAAATAATAAAAAACTAGCACGGGAGTTATAATTTGCCCTTATGAGCATGTGGAAACACACAGAAGACTACATTGCTTCAATTAGGAATTCCAAAGCTATTAAATGCTGCACAAGTTTGAAGTCCACCGCGGAAGTCTCCAAAACAATCAATCCAGAAGTATAATGAGAGAAATAGTTGGTGTTTCCAATGATGCAAATATATATTTATGCATATATATATATATATGTGCACTTAGTACAATGTAAAGGAATTATTTGCAAAGTTATATTGTTTTTACCTAGGAAGCACGGACACACCAAATAGGGTGCCGTTTGCGTGTCCGACACACCGCGGACACGGATACTCCGCGGACACGCCAAAATACGTGTCGGACACGCCACTTGGCGTATTCTATTTTTTTATATTATTTTTTTAAACTGTGGACACATCGGGAACACCTTTAGGACACGACAAGGGTCTAAGTGTAATTATACAAAATTTAAAATGGAGTATATTTTGTAATTTTTGTAACCTCAATATAAAATACACAAAAGAGCCCAAATCAAAAATATTTCATCGTTGGAGCTTGTACAAGCCCCAGTTGCTGCTCAGTTGGAGAAAGAGGCGAAGTGCAAGAGAGAAAAAGTAGCAACAACACACCACTGGACCAGGTAAGCTCTTTTTCAGTTCTTCCTCTTTTTCTTCTTCTTCTTCTTCTTCTTTGCCGAAATTTCTTTTCTTCTTTTTCTTTTCTTGTTCTTGTTCTTCTTCTTCTCCTTGTTTGCCGAAATTTCAATTCTTCTTCTTCTTTTTCTTATTCTTCTTCTTCTGCTACTGTTGTTGCCGCCTCTACTGCTGGTGCTGCTACTGCTCTTCTTCTCCTTCACCCAAAATTTTTATTCTTTCCTCTACTTCTTCTTCTTCTTCTTCTTCTCCTTCTCTGCCTAGATTTGCTGCTGCTATAATTCTTATTTTTTCCTTCTCCTTCTTCGCCTAGATTTGCTGCTGCTGTAATTCTTATTTTTTCTTTCTTTTATGATGTATTGAATGATGATTTTCTTTAACTTGTTTCTTTTTTTATGCTTGATGTATGATGAATTGATGACCTATTATCTATTCTATTGAGTATTGACTATTGAATTTTTAAATATTTTTTATGGTATGTGCATGGTATATCTATATATGTAGAAAATAAAATATATAAAAAATAAAAAAAATTTGCCGTGTCCCCGCCGTATCTGTGTCCTCTATTTTTTAGAATTGCCATGTCTCGTGTCCGTGTCCGTATCCGTGTCTGTATCGTTGCTTCTTAGGTTTCTACCCTACAAAGCGTACTTTGATCTAGTTCATGGCCTTTTAGAAGTAGAAAGTGCTTTGGTGGAATCCTCATGGACAGAAAAAGATTGCATGGTCCAATCACTGATCCCAAAAATTTATACAATAAATTGGGTAGGTCGTTAGTATAGTTTCCTATCCATGATTAGATACTTTTTATGAATGTCAACTAAGTATTGTAACTAAATTGCACCATCTTTATATATGGTTTGCTCGTAAGTTTTACTGGGTACGCGTTATATACCGCTTTTGGGCAACCTTCTCAACAACTAAGAGATCCATTCGAGGAACATGGGGACTAACTGAATATTGGGAGGCTCATTACTTCAATTAAGATAATGAAAAATCATTTCATCTTTTTAGTTGGAATTTTAGGAGGTTTCAAAAACTGACCAGAAGATTTGATAACTGCTGCAAAATATACCTTGGGATGCCGTAGACCCATCCTCGAAGAGGTACTAACAACTTCCACATGAATTCTCTCATTAGTTGGTGGTTCCTCCAGCGTGAACTGAAACTCTTCATCCCATCTTGGATCTCTGTTTTTCTTTATGACCTGTATAAATGCCAGACAGTTAATTAGCCAATAGACATGAAGAATTTAAAAACCATGTTAAAAACTAGCAACAAAAATCTGAAAAGCCTTTAGGCATTTCAATATAAGTGGCAGTAAAGCTTCAATAATGTGGTGACTTGTTACTAACGAACAGGTCCCACAACTTCAGAAAGCGAAACTGCTAATTCTGAACTTCATAATTCTTCCAGGCTTATTTTTGTCTCATCTTACATGATATATATTAATTGACAGATCAGAATATGAAGAAATGTCATTGGTAGAAATAGCAATATCACTGATAGCAGCAGACATTCAAAGGATTGTTGATAGCTGTGTTCCATTTCCTGTTTGAGTTAGTTCATAGTATCAACTAAGAATTTATGCAACATATGATTTTCCATGAGAAAAGATGTGAATCATCGCCTCATTGCTATGCTGCCGGGCATCTTCTTATATTGACAGGCTACAACATACCTTAGTTCTTCTCTCCTCCCCCTTGAAAAGTAGACGTACTTGAGGATTTGTGTGGTGCTTCCCCTCCAGATCTTGAGCTTCATGGACAATTACTGCAAGCAAACCTCCACCATCAGGAGTTCCTTCAGGAGCCTTTTCTACCGCAGTCAAATCTTCAGTTTCCTTTGGAATCTCATCATCCTTAAAAGGTTTGTACATCAATTCAAGAACAATCTGCCCACGCGATTTTTCATTTTGAACATCATCTGGATTCATATTTTTTAGCAGATCAAGAGTCATCACTTTCGGCTCATCAGGTGTAAGTTCCTTCAATGGTATGACATTTAGCCCCATCTTGTCATGCTTGCCAACCTAAACGAGAAGGAATATTCAGTCTGATAAACAATGAAGAAGAAAGATGACAGAATACTATTTCTATTGTGGTCAAACTGAGACTAGTCTAGGTTGATCAATCATGTTTCGAGACTATGGCCTTCGCAGCCCACTTTTTCACCTTGATCAAGAAAAAGATTATTGGACAAAAAAGGGCCAAAGTGTACCCAATCCCCATTCTCCCACCATTTTGAATCATAAAACACGGAGACTGACTTGACATTTGATGATAAATCTGAACATCAACAAAATATACCTGTTCCCAGTCATATACATTGACCTCTAAAGCTTGAGTTTCTGGTTCTTTAACGACTAAATTAAATTCTTCATTCCATTCGGGGTTCAAGTTTTTGTGCTTCACAGTTGTTTTATTTGCCGGAAGGTTCTCCTCGGTTAATTTTAGTTTTACATAAGGATCTGATGCCCCCAAAAGGTCTTTCTTTTTAAGCTTCATTGCTCTCACAACCTTCACATTAAGAATCCCAACAGGTCTCTTCATGGCTCTGCCAAATTATAAGAGTGAGTTAGTTGAAGCAAAGGATTATAATGGGGATAAATACAACGTCTCAAGTGAAAACATAATAAAAAATACACCTACTTTGTAGGATCCATAATTGGTATCTCAAGGGTTTTGGGCCAGAGATACATATTAGCAACCTGATCTTTGATAAGCTCCTGAAGGAAATGATATAATGAATAGCCAAACCAAGATAACTACTAAATTAACAAAGAAACCGGAATTTGGAATATGGAGACAAAAATGGACAGATTAAGGAGCATGTGGATGCAGAAATATGGTCATAGCCTCCATCCTTAAAGCAGATCATTGCTAATCAAAGAAATTCAGCAATCACAAAGAATCATAGGAAAACTGTGTATTAAATAATAACATGCCTCCTTTGCACGTGACGAGTGTAACAAAGGTCCCTACAATGAAATTACTGGTAGACCCATGAAAATAGAAGGAAAGATGTTCACACAGAACTGGGCTTATGTTGGGAAATGCCAAACGGATCAGCTGATCCCAGAGGCGCATAAAATAAATTCAAGCAATGTGAACTGATTAAACTTGATGCGATGGTCTCCATGGTAATGACTCTTTTTCTTTTTATTTTTTCAAGAAATAAATTATTTTTTAATTGGTAAATAACCAAATATGCTGGAATTGGAAAGCCCACAACAAGAGTTTACAGCCCTCAAACAAGAAAAGGGCTTTTTTCGTCCAAAGGAAAATTCCAACAGCAGCAATTCCAGTATATGCCTCTCTATGTTAGTATCTCAAGTCTCAGCTCAAAAACTTGTCCATCTCACCGTTTCCCTATTCTTGTGGCCTTTACTCCGACAGGCCAAATCAAAAAAATAAATGGGGTCTAGGAATTTCCACCACCACGAATTCTGAAAATCCAGAGTCTATGACCTTCAAACCAAGGTTAATCCAATCCTTTCCCTTCTACAAAACTTACAACCACTATCTACCTTTTAAAATCTTAGCCATTAAGCTTTTGTGTAGTTTTGCCGCATGGCAGATGCAACTATAGACAACAGAATTTTCTAGGGTGCTCATACATCACAGGGTCTACTTAAATAGCCTCTGAGATCTGATCATTCAGTTCACACTAGCTAAACCACCTTCTACCAATTCTTTGTTGCATGTTTTTCAAAATTTACACAATGAAGATGTGCCCAAGCACTCTCACCCCCTGGGTAAAAAATCAAATGAAAATCTAGAGATAATGAGAGATGAGGCATTGAAGCAAAGGCAACCAGATTTACATACCTGAACAAATCTGTATAGCCCAGGAATGGACATAGCATCCGCCCCTAGCACTTTCAACCCAAAGTCAACATGAGGCTGCAAACTCAGACCAAGAGAGAGAGTGAGAGAGTCAACTTACAGAGTAAAAGAGAAGTTGTTTCTGGAGCTTTTGCAATAAAGATCAAATGTTAATTTACTATGGCCAATTTTGAACAAGATGCCTATTTAGACCACTACTATCCAACGTGTGACACTGGCCAACAAGAAAAGAAGAAACTGTCTGAAGGTTTCAACTGATAGATAGGTGAGCTGAGCCAATCAGTCGTAGCCAGAATTCTGTCAGACATCAAAAAACAAAAGATTGAATAGTCAAACCCATTACAAAATATTAACTTCCCGAGAAGGTTAAGCTTTTGGCCAGGATTGATGCCATCTCCATCATATAATAGGAACCAAGCTCTAAATGGTGCATATATACAATACACGTATGAAGCACATATACAGTACCCCCAGCCCTGATGAGAAACCAATATTCTTAATCATCTATATCATTAACCAAAGTTACCTCTGGCCATGATCACGCACCTTCTCCATGAGAGATACTAATATTTTGGCAAAACAAGGAAAGCTTGGAACCAATGGCTTCAATGTGACACGTGGAGAAGCAAATACTTGCAAATCAACCACCTGAAATGCTCCAAGAGGAATCCATGGTCACTAATGAATACAAGTAGCAAAATGCCCCTCCCTCATAAGCTACTCACTCATCGACTCACCAGAAAGAAAGTGAAGGGGGAAAGGGGGGGGGGGTTTGTGGGTGGGGTTGTTCTTACCAGTTTCTTGAACAAAAAGGGTCAGTTTCAAACAAACCAATACCTGAACAGTGGCTCTCAACCCAAACGCCTTAGCTGCAATAGTGATGTTAGGATTTCCTGCCCACTTCATGGATGGTTCCATTATCAACTCTTTCTCCTCTGTGTTATAGACTTTCATTCCTGGCATGTAACGAGATCACGCATAAAACATTTTGGATTTTGTTTCCCAATATAAATATATATATATATATATATATCATGAATTTCTGCTTAAATTACAATTTTCAATCCATTGGACCTTCGAAATATATTTCCAAAGAGGTGCTATAAAAAAAGGTATACATACTTATAAAAATAAATAAGTAATACAAGGCATGCATAGCTTCCATTGCATCACACTCATTAGTCAGACAACATACTAACAGGAGTGAAACTTCTTTATTCATATTTAACTTTATGGTGCACAAATAGCACTAGATGCTTTTGCTAATTGCTAGTTTGAGCATGTAATCGTACGTGGTACATGTGACAATCGAAACAAACCTCAGTCAAAGATATTTGTCAAATAAGCAGCAACATTTAAGATGAAACCTTCATTCTGACATCCTTTTATGCCTCGACAAGTTGATTGGTGATATTTATTATTCCGACGAAAATTCCCTTACTGGATCCTAAAAAAGAGATCTATGGGTAAGTGATTGTAGATGATTCTCATGATGCAAAAGGTAGCATTAATGAAAGATACTCTACTCAATATATCAGTCTCTCCGATCAGCTCTATCTAGGAGCATATCTTGTGTCCCAAGTACATTGTTTATATCCTTCCTTTTGTCCTTGCAATATCTTCAAACTGTTCATCCTCTAAAATTTCAAAATCATCTACAAACCAATATATATACCTATATAAATAAATAAACGCTCCAAATGGTCAAAAGGATACAAATACTGTCCACTTTCACTTTTCAGGCCCCAAATCCTAAACAGTGCGGACCTTGTGCATATATATGTATCAGGAAATTTTCTGGACTATTGGAACACAGCATACAAGGCCTCATATAGAGAAAAACCTTAGCTGTTTGCTAATCAAGAAAATCATCCCATTAGATGACAATATAAGGTTGTACTTCAATATCAACCAAAGTTTCTTAGATCAGAATCAGAACACATTTAGAAGTTAATTTGGAAAGAGAAAATGAAAACGCAAAATTTGATTGGAACATTGAGAGAGAGAGAGAGTCAACCTTGAAAAGTAGGAGGTAGGGAACCCAACGTAAGCACTTCAAATTCTACTGACTCAATTTTGTATTTTGGAATTTGCTCAGCGATAATGGGCCCTGCTATATTTTTTGCAGTCTTGCAGATTGCCTAAAGACGTTAAACCATCAACACAACCCAAAAACTTAAAAAATACTAAAACATGTACAATTAGACATACCTTGTCCAAATAAGGCCACATTGTCTCAATAAATTTGTTCAGCCAATCGACCTGTGCAAAACTAGAACTATAAGAATCTTACCTAGATAAGCAGCAAGGATGTATTTGCAACATTTTTAAGAATATTATTGCTTACAATATGCAGTAGGAAAAATTACAGATGGGTAACTAGACTTTTGAGAAATAACAGCTTACACGGTCATAGTCAGGATTTTTCACCCAAACAGGTATCTCTGGAAGCAACTGTTGCAAGGTTGGAGAGTCTTGCTCAACCAATGGACGGATAAGAGGATCCTGAAAAAATTAACATTCAAATGAGATGAAAAAATAGTGATAAAATTAAATAGGTTCAACTGTATTAACCACTGCATGCAACACCTCAACTTTCGTTTAGCATTAATTCTATATCATTGACAAGATAGATGATGGTGCAAGCGTTGGAAGTAGAGAGACTGCAAGCTTCGAATCTGACTTAGAGAATATTTTGTAGTATAAAATAACTTCAAATGTACCATTCTATTGAAAAAATAATTCAAATATAATGGGCTTGATTACATACTTGAAACATATAAAATCATAATAAAAGAGAAATAAATAGATAGACAGTCATGTAATAAAACTAAAATACATTGTAATCCATCAATTAAAGTACATTGACAAAGCTTGAGACATAAAATAATGCACTTTGGTGAAATCAACCCAGAACAGTATCAAATCATTTCCTGCTCAATTCTTTGTGAATTTTGTAGAGCACCAGTTTGAGCATAGAATCACATGCATAGTTTTTAACCAGCTTTAAAGAATATCAATAAGGCTGACAACTGTGAAATTTCAATGCGAATAAAATTTGAGAAATGTAATATCCTCTGGTTGGAGACTATTATTAATGTAAGGAAAAACACAAAAGCAACATGGATTTTCAAGTTTGCAGCCCTCCGATGGACCTGTCGGCTATTGTATTTCCACTCTCTACTGTAATGTCATTGAAACAGCAACCAGTGACTAGAAAAGATTTCTGCTTTTCAAGGTTCAAAATCCTTCTATTCGAACCTGTTCTCACTCTCAATCACAATCAGGTAACAAAAAGAACCATCCCATCACCTTCACAATAACCATTAAGCATAAAATTCTCCAAAGATTCACTGGCTAATTCTTTCCAACTATACCCTAAAGCTGTACATCTCAATCATCATAAGATGCTGATCCATAGAGGTAGTTGATAGTGCCATATGACAATACCTAAGATAAGATTGGAATTTGTTTGCCAGTTTCTTGCGGTTGAAAGATTGATTTACAGACAAATAACTAGATCGGAAAACACCCGGTCCACTAGACACAAGCGTATATGAGAATTAATGAAGAGAAAAGACAAATAACACACAACATACAGAATGGAGAAAAACAATTAGAACCAAAAATCAAAATGTCTAACGTGTGGAGATGAAAAAGAGAGAGACACGGACCTCGACATCACTTGGTTGGAAATAGATAAACAGATAATACCCAATCACGAGCCCAAGTGTGATTCCCACACCAAATCCAAAGAAACCCATTATAGTGCTCACAAAACCCATCTCTAATCTTCTTTCAGATCACCAAAACTCTCCGCTCCAGTTCTCCAATAATCTAACAAAATTGTGACGAGAAAAGGTTGACGGAACTGAAACAACCCTTAAATTTTTGATTCTCTGTACGAAACCATACCACTAACAGAACTCAAGAACTGATATGAGATCAAGATTCAATATAACACATCTTCAATCATATTGTATAGTACGAGATCAACATTCTTGGGTATGAGAGACACTGAAAAATAAAAAATAAAAAGAAGAAGAACAAAAATGCAAACACAAAACTCAAAACCAAGAAGAACCAAGAGTGCGCCTTTGACATGAGATATGTACCGTACATCAGATATATCAGATTCGTTATCAGGAAGGCAATAAAGTAGCGCACTCATTCTTGGCCAATCTTGCGTTCCAACGACCCATCGGATCCACATAACGGCTTTCGAAAGGAAAATTCAAGCGCGTAAAGTGAAATAGGGGCATGTCATCCACTTCTCTATGCCTTCACTGCGGTCAAGGGTAAACTCGTCCAAATTCGATCTAAATATCCAATTGATCATGGGGTCCCTCCATTAACCGAATAATACCAACTTTGCTTTTTACATTTTAATGTATTCAACTTTGATTTTTTTTATTTTAGCCCTCTAATTTTTAAAAATAAAGTTGATATGGTTTAATATTTTAAAATAAGTTAAAAAATTAATTATACTTTGACTCTCTTAACTATGATTTAATTTCACTTTATTTGTTAAACTAATGCTCCGTTTGGAACTCAAATTTTTTGTAGGAAAGTAAAAAAAAAAATGTGAAGGAAAAAATAATAAAATTACTCATTATTTTTTTTCACTTTTTTATCACACTTTTTTTTCACCAAAAATTCAGGTTTCAAACGAAGCGTAAAAATTATTGCATTTTATCCCTATGCTATGAGAATCTAAATTTGTATTAACACTATTGATAAAAAAAAAAACGCACATTGAACACTTGTAACAATTTCAATCGGATACAATATAAAATTTTTTTTGTTCCTGGTTAACAAATCCATAGTTTCACAAAATCTCCTTGATATTGTCAAGAACATTAATTGGTAGTCCACGAAATCAAGATTTTAAGAATCATTTTGGCAATTTTCTTAAGCATTTTTTTTTATGATTTATTACATTTCATAGGTATTAAATTATTTTTTTTCTCTTTGTTTTAGAAATTAGTATAAAATTTAAACCAAACAAATTTTAAATTTTAAATTTTATGATAGTAAAAATATAACTATTTTTAATTGGATGGAGTAAAGTAATATTAAGTTATAATTTAGAAGACCAAAATATAATTAACATTTAATTTGTTTACTTATTTTGAAAAGTTGGACCACATTGACTTTATTTTTAAAATTGCAAAGCTTAAATATAATAAATTAAAATTCAAAGATGACATTGAAATTTGAGGCAAAATTAGAAAGACAAAATGATTGTTTACTTGTTAATAAAAGAGTAATGCTACAGCCATCGATTTTTTACTGAATTTTCATCACGGATAGTTACAAGGTGATGGAGTTCATATTATTTAATGCATATGAGATTCACTAACTTATGTCTATCTGTGATGATAATGCAATAAACAAAATCAGTTGTTGTAAGATTTTTCTTAATAAAATAAGTGTTGAATTAAAAAGAGATTTGAAGAGCGTTTTGTTTTCTCTTTTAATTGCCTTTTCCGTTGGTTTCTTTCACCCTGGCTTTGTTTCACTACCAAAGATATAGGTAGAAAACTCAAGGGGGTATCCAGCCATAAGGTGGTTGTACTTAGATATAAGATTTCAAATTTAATCTCTTATATATTTTTTTGAGACCAACGGTCATTTATACAAATTTATAAAATTTATATAATTCGTATAAACAGTAATCTTGTACAATTCAAACGAGCAATCAGTTGAAGATATTGACATGTGTAACAAAAAAATATATAATAGTAACTTATTGGAAATAATTGAAAGGAACAAGTTTGGGATCCTCCCCTGTTTGGTACTGGTGTTGTTTTTGGTTTTCGTGTTCTCATAAATAAAAAAATTGAGAAAATCTCGTTTTTCTTATTTTTAAAAAACAAAACAAATAGAATCATCGAAAATATTATCGTTTATAGTTTCGGACAAAAAAAATGGTTTCGGAAGCTCAAAAAATATATTTTTAGTGGTTCTTAAAATTGTGATATTTTGGGGTGTTTTTTAAAAAAATTTCTAAGAACAAGTTCTAAAACAGTTTTACCAAAGGCGGTTTTGATTCGCCAAACGCAATTCTGTCAACTTTCAAAAAAGGAAAACTAAAACTAAAACTAAAACTAAAACCTAAACCAAACGGATTCGCGCGCTGATATAAGTGTGATTAGTGTTTATATTGGCATATATTTATTATTCATGGGACTCAACCAACTAATAGGGTATATGACCCAGAAATCATAGAGTAAACAAATAAATAAGGGTAAATGATTGGGGTACATAGCAGCTGATCGCAAAATTTTCTATTCTTGGTGGGAGCAACTTTCTATGGCAAGGATTACTTCCAGAAACATATATAGTTCTTTGGTGCAACCAGCCCATGACTTATGTTATTGTTAGAATTTTCTTAAAATTAAGAGTAATTACGCTTTACAAAATAGTAATCCGTTCAAAAAGTTCACAAAAGCAACCTTTTGCCCAAACTTATGAGTAAGCAAAAATAGGTCTGCTCTAATTGGCTAATACTGATTTGTTATGGTTGCTGGTTAGAACAAATAAAAAACCGATCGAAAAGTAAGAAAATTATTATTAAAAAACAAAACTTGTTCAAGAAAAAAGAATTCTAATATTCTCCCACTGTTTACTTAAAGTGTATAAGATAAAGCTAAGGGCGGAGGTAAGTTGGAGGCTCTCTTGAGCTATAGTTTAGGAAAGTTTAGCCCAACTCTCATTTTTAATATCTAATATTTTTTAATATCTAAGTTTAGTCCACCTTAATATTGACCAATCCAGCCCATCTCTTTCTACTGCTCAACTCAAAACCTTTTATTGTATCCTAATTACTGAGCACAGTCCACTTTAATCTTAATTCTTAAACCTAATAAAATTAAATTAATTACTTAACCATTATAAAAGTGTCATTAGAGAGAGGTAGAGATGTTGATTTTTTATTTATGTATTCATACTATGGAGCTCGCAACTGCTTGAAGAAGAAAGTCATTTGTAACCTAAAAGAAAAAAAAACGACTACTATTTGAAGACCGGAAAATGCATAACTGGAAGTTATCTTCACATTTTTAAGTAAGGTAAGTGTAAAACCTACATTTTGTTTACAAATTCAACACGTGTTTGAATATTTGATTCTCTCTTTATCAACATAAGTTTTTTATGATTAAAGTTGGATAATGGTGCATAAAGGGATACGATTCAATGTAATAGAATTTAGCAAGACATGAAGCATAACAATTGAAAGACTAACTTTCTAATCTTTCATGAATTGAGAAGTTTATGTTAGCATAGCTTAGGACAAATTAAAAGTACTCCACACTTGCGTAAAGCCTTGCATTAAAATGTCAACAAATAATTCAGAAAAACCTTATGAGAAACATATGCAGAGAAGCTCAATGACAAATGGGGCTGGCTCGTCTGGGCAGCTGGTTCATCATTGAATATGGTGAGATAGTTGAATTGCAATAGCACTATCTGTCTCAAGTTTGCACAACCCCGACCTTAGTTTTACCCCATTGAAGCCCAAACTTCAGAGTATCAGATTCTTCAGACCACTCGTTGAGTTGTTGACCTCTGCATCTGCATCATACCTAAAAATTGCAATTATCACCACCTCATCACCAACTAGAAATACTAATATACGTAATACTTGATTGTTGATTATGGCATACAAACATACATACATATATAAAAGTGTCCTAATAGAGAGATAGAGATGTTGCTTTTTGATTTATGATTTTATACTTTGAAGCCGGCAGCTGCTTGAAGATGAAAGTTATTCCTGACCCAAAAGAAAAAAAAAAAAAAAAAAGACGATGACTGGTTGAAAACAGAAAAGTGCATAACTAAAAGTTGTCGTTACATTCTTCAAGTAAGGTAAGTGTGAAATCCTCATTTTGTTTACAAATTCAACACATGTTTGAATGTTTGATTCTTTTTTTTTATTAACAGAAGTTTTTTATGATTAAAATTGGACAATAGCACATAAAGGGATAAAATTCAATACAATAGAATTTAGTAAAATATTGAGTGCAACAATTGAGAGACTAACTTTTTAATCTTTCATGGACTGAGAGAGTTCATTTTGGCATAGCTCATGACAAATCAAAATTCTGACTCCATCCTTGTGTAAAGCCTTGCATTAAAATGTCAACAAATAATTCAGAAAAAGCTTATGAGAAACATACGTAGAGTAGCTCAATGACAAATGGGGCTGGCTCGCCTGGGCAGTTGGTTCATCATTCAGCATGGTGGGACAGTTGGATTGCAATAGCACTGTCTGTCTCAAGTTTGGCCCCGCACAACCCCGACCTTAGTTTTACCCCCTTGAAACCCAAAACTTCAGAGTTCAGAGCCTTCAGACCAAAAATTATAATTTGTTTGTGGCTGATGCTATATAAATGTAAAATTCATATAGAATTTATTACTAAAATGATATAGTAACGGGAACTATTCAGTTTAAAATAAAATACTCATCATCATATAGTTGAATAAGAATCACTTAGTTTAAAACAAATATTCATCATGATATCACTTAATTATAAAAATGTCACTGTCATATTATTTTTATGAAATTTTCTATATAATTTTTTTTTAATTTTTTGCTTAATTAGTTGTGGACGATCCAAAATCAATTTGAACGGACTTCCCCGGAGGATGCAGCTCTGCCCAGTCCAAGTTTCTGAAACCAGTTGACCCAGCTTGCTCAGTAGATGGATTTGGACTCTAATTGAACTGTGTTCATCATTTTTGGGTTGAATGGCAACTTGCGTAGTAAAGGCCTTACAGCCCATCAGGTTTTAGGTTAGAAGTTCTTCATTAATTTTTAATTTTTTTATTTTTGTTGCTATAGTGTGTCCAAGTCATTAACTGACAATTCTATCGAGTTCTTGCAGGGTCACTGTTTGTACAAATTTTATAAACTTTCTACATTGCATAAATAGTGACTGGCCACACAAAAGGTGCAAAGATGGATCAAACTTTAAATCTCGTGTTTAACTAGCAGGAGAAGTACCAGCTAACCACGATGGCTGAAGGTCACTCCTCGTGGTCAAGGTCACTCCTCATGGTTCTTTTTTAATTCATTTAAGTATAGGCAAAATTCGATAATTCTGATATTGTTTGGGATAATTAAATGCAATTTAACTATGGCTTATAAAATGAAATTCAAGGAGTAAATGTTATTTATGAAATTGTAACCTAAATCAAATGCTCTTGCTTAACTTAATTATGAAAATTTTGAAGAAGTGACGGGACTTACCCTTCGTTTTCCTTTTACATTCATAGACTCTATAGTGCTTTATATCATGCATCACCAACAAATGTTACTTTTTTTCCCTCTATCCCAAATAAACAAAAGCAATAATTAATTGTCTCATTTATTTATTTATTATTTATTTAACAAATTAAAGTTTCAAACATAATCTAATGTATGATTTCTATAAGTTTAAGAAGCAAGTCACCACCCAAAGATTGCAAGGGCAAGACAAGAAATTTGAGCCTAGGGAAAACGCAATATTGTATACGTGTTATGACATAATTCGATCACTCGTATTCTATCATAGGAAGATCTTGTATCTGGATGCGTTGAATATAATATTTTAATCATAAGAACGTGGGCTTTAATCAAATGGACGGTGCCAATGCAAGTGGTTGCAACTACCCAACGTCACTCCCCAACATATCAAATAAATAAAAAATATACACCCCTCTATTAGAGTATCAAATTTATAGAAAAATCTATACTCTATAGCCCTGTAGTTGTATTAAGAGCAGAGGAAGATAGTAGCATGGTAATATTGTAATTCTAAGTATTATTTTTATTATAATTGTTTTTGCCCTTTTATGCATGAGATAAGTCCGTACTTGAAAATTAAAATTTTAGTGACAGTAATTAATATCATCACGACTAAGATTCCTTCAAATATTATGATGTATCACAAATGCTAAATGCATATTCTTGTAAAACACTCTTTTTTTTTTTTTTTTTTTGACACATCAGAAGAGATTACATTGAGAATAGCCTAAGCTATGGAGGGAATCAGGAGAGTAGAAATTGAACTCTTGATTTTTAAAAAGAAAAATTAAAATCTTGATCAACTAGGCTACCCCTAACTAGTTGTAAAGCATTGTTCCAAGGAGTGTGTTATGCCAGCATTATTCTATATAAGCTATTGCCTTTGAAACGCCATTGCTATGATAATAAAAAAATGACGGTTTACAAAATTGGATCAAGATGGTGTTAAACTTAAAGGTGCCTATAAACCTTTTGAACTTCTTTTAGGTCGACAACATTTAACTTGTACTTGCAATATATATGTACATATAATGAAAGCATTTATATACACATGATGCTATGGGTTTGATGGTTTGTTTTTAAATTATGGAACATTGGAATGCTAAAAGGTTTGGAAGAGGGGACGAAAAATTGAATCATAACCATAATTGTAAATGATGACGTTATTACTATTAGACTAACCCTTCTATCTTTAAGATTAGAATTAATATGATGTCATGTGTGAAACTAATCTTTCACTTTCTAGTGATTATTAAGTGTTCTTGGGATATCAAGTGATTTTTGTTCTTTATCTCATAATGCGAGTCATTCTAGTAGATTTTGAGGTTGGTTTGATAAGTATATTCGAGACTCACCTAATTAAGAAATTCATTTCATAATAAAAACAAAAAGAAAAACAACATGGTGCTCTGAATGCATTAAATAATTTTTCATTCACTCTGTCGTATCAAGATGAATGGGAGTAGGCTGAAAAAATTATGAGATTGTTCGTAAATTTGTAGCATCTTACATCTTGACTTACCAATAACCTTGTTATTGGTAGTCATTTTTACCATAAGTTGGGTTGATTTGCCAATCCGAACTGTCTCAGTTCAGTTACCATAGTCCATGACTAGTCCAATAAAAATTTATGGGTAATTACACTTTATTTTCTTATAATTTGAATCAAAATTAGATAACTCTTATATAGTTTAAAAGTGAACATATGACCACCTCTAGTTTGAACTTATTTGTAAAATACATAAAAATCGTTAGATTTAAAGAAAATTTTGTCATAGAGATATTTTTTTCATTTTATATCTTTAAATTAAAACATCAAAAATATAATTTGGTGAAATAACCAAAAAAAAAAAAAAACTCAAAAGATAACCATTTATTTTGACATAAAATGATCAAATTACTTTTTTTGATGTTTTAATTTAGCAGAATAAAATAAAAAAAATACTCTTATGATAAAAGTTTTTTTAAATCTAATAATTTTCATTTATTTTACATATTAGTCTAAATCACAAAGGATCATATTTTTACTTTTAAATCACAAAATATCATTACTTAAACCATAAGGGTAAAGTATAAATACTCCAAAAATTTAACTTCATGCATCACCACCTCACTTTTTTTAATCCTCACATTCAGTTCGTGTGATCTCTCTGTCAATTTACATTATGAGAATCTATTATAATATTGGTATTTAAAGATAACGTAGATACAGAAAGTTCAGTCTCATCCTCTCGTACAGAATCGCAGATTGGCCAATAAAGATCCGATGTTATGCGGCGGTGGTTACATTTGTTGTTTATGCAATTTATTAAGTGTTTTTCTTAATTAATTAATGTTAATTGAACTAGTCAAGCTCGGAGGCAAGGCTAACACTGCTGCCACCTCATGGGTGAGTGCTTCTAGATCTTGAGGATGACTAAAAACTCAGTCAATTAACCAAACTTATACGTGGCGCTGAGGCAGGAGGCATGAGGGAAATTGTTTACTGAGGTGAAACCAAGACACCGCAAGGTAGATTTTAATTATAAACAAATATATTAAAAACACACCCCTGCAAAAAGAAAAAAAAAAAAAAGCTTACCAATCAAATTGCCTCTCCTCTACTAAGGCTTAGAAAATAGAGTTGACTAAAGAGTGGCCACAAATTAGTGAACCCAAAGATTAGATAAAGATTAGTCATGCTAATGCAGATTTTTCTCTCAAATGTCTAATCTAAGGGGCACGACAACCCACTTGGACACTTTCGGTGATCGGTGAAAACCCTTTGTCAGTTGCCCCTCCTTGTTACGAATAATTATTCCGGTTTTGTTGTTTTATGACCGGATGTTCGGGCTAATTTATGTACAACATGATTAATTTTAGAGTATTTTTAGTCTCACACAAATAAATAATTATTGAGTTAAAAATTTAAGAATGATTTTAAAAAATTAATAGTATTTAAGAGGTTTTGAACCTAAAATTTTTAAAAGAGCAGATCTCCAAGGCTCAGATTTCAACCACTAGATATGGGGGTGGCCATCGGGTAAGCTGAGCCGCTCTTGGATCGGGCTCAACTAAAAATAAATTTCATTGGACCTGAAATGAAATCTCAAGCTCACCCAATTAAAAAAATTTCATTCCTATGCCCACCCAAGTCCTCCCATTTAACTTAAAAAATTTATTTAGTAAATAATATTTTTCTCAAAAATAATATTGAATAACATAAAGTTTAATTATATATACATGTATATTATATATTAAATTATAAAAAATATTATTTTATATATATTTTAGGTCGAGTTGGACTTCAAAAATAATTTTTAAATTCATCTATTAAACTAATTGAGTCCAAAAAAATTTATAAACTCTATAATTTATAAGAAAATTTGGACGAATTTATCTACTCTTGAACCTATAGCCGCCTCTACCCTACTAGGGTCTATTAAAGCACTACGTCAACCATCTTATTGTGGGTGGATTCCTTTATTACGTGATCCATTGCCACTGCTATATCTCCAATAATGCCGCGTGTGTCCTGAATACAATCCTGTCTCCCCTCCTATGTGTGGGCACCTAGCAGGGGCTGACTTACCTGCACATTACATTATGAGAAGGATGCGAAGTGCCGTGATGCTTTAAAGACTGAATAATTTTTACTTGTAAAAGTTTGTTTTCAATTAATTGATAAGACGAATTACTAGACGTTAAACATTGAGATTAGCCAGATTAAGGGGAGGCCTAATCTCTGGAGGAGATATCATGTTCTTATCAAGATTCGAAGACCATGAAACGTCGTTTCGTTCTTAAAGAATCTCCCATCACCGAGGGTCTGTCTAGGATCTACTTGCTGCACACATGTCAGGACATTGAAGAGGCCCACAAGTCTCTTAAACAATATCAAAGGACATTATTGTAATTGACTGTCCAGTACAATGCAGCTTGCGCAATATTTGGCACACCCAAATTCAGGTTTTGAGCAGGGTGCTCAAAAAATCGATTGATTTGTCAACCCGACTCGATCGACTCGATCGACTCAACACAAATTTGGCCCGAGCCGATTATTATATGAGTGCAACTTAATTATATTTAATTTGAGTATTGGATCTTCATTTTTTTTCTTCTAAACCCGACTTGACTTGGCCTTTTACACTAAAATGCATGGTTCTAACCAAACCCAATCCTAACTTGATCCAATCCGAACCAGCTCAATCACCTTATAGATTAAGTGTGGTTCTAATTTTTTCAAGCCGATGTGATCAAGTCGGGTGGTAGGTGACGGGTGACTCTCCAACTAGATCCGATATTTGTTCACCCCTATTTTTAAGGAAAAGTTTTCGATATTAACTCTATGTAGTTTTACCACCAAGGTGGTCACCTCGATGGTTTTGGCAACTGGAGTGCAATTCTCCCCGAGTTTGAATTTGCTTACGGTAGTAGATTTTGTGAATTAAATGTTACGATGGAGGGCTTCTGCCAGCTTACGCCTTGGTGAGGCTAGGTTCACCTATGATTCACTCCTTCCCAAAGAGACTAATAGGGTAGGAGCTGTTATGGTCACGTCTCGGCAGGTAATTATATTGGTCGCCCTCTCTTATCCTTTTTTTTTCAAAAAAAAAAGAAAAACTCCATGTAGTTTTATTCTTATAAGATTTTGATACAAAAAATTTACTAAAATGATGTGATAATGGTAATTTTTAAATTACGAATCAAATAGTAAGTATTTTTGTTTGATATTAAAACACAATTGTATATGTCATTTTTGTATAAAAATTACGTTTGTATAACATTATTCATAAAATAATCATAGAATCAAAATTCTATATCCATAAAAAATAATACTCTCACCATTGATCCACTGTAATCTTATTTATGTGAAGAGTCGAATTAATAACATATACCCATGTGATCATCTTATTAAACAGAGATATTGGTATATGTACATGCAATTTAGAAAGAAGAAATCATGTGGTGCTTTTGTACAACTCATGTCACTTTTGATCTCTCACAAATTTAGTAAATTCCCCTTATCTAGTGGGTTCCGTAGAAATGTTCAGAATCCGCTGAATAAACAAATTTATTATATTTGTGAGGTGAGGAATATAATGCTCCAATATTGAATAGTTTTTCTTTAGAAAGAGAGCACTTAAAAATAGCATAATGACAACCAAATGGTAAATTTAGGGCTCGTTTGATAAGATTTTTTAGTTTAATTTTTTTTAGTTTGAAGTACGACAACTTAATTTTTAATTTTTTTACTTATTTTTAAAAATAAAAAAATAAAAAAATTTAATTTTTTTAACTTATAAATTAAAAAAACAAAATTATAAAAATTATAAAAAAAACTACCAAACAGGCCCCTCATATTGTGTTCCAAAAGCAGTGATTAGTTTTCCAGAGAGCTCCTACTGATTTCTGTACCATATTTAAATCCATGTTTTAATTGGTCATTTGGGACCCACCAACCAATCATTCAACCAAACCAGTTATATTGACACGTAGCGGTCTCCAATGGTTGATTCTAGAAATGACAGCGTCGGCCAAAAAATCTCCACTTTACTTGTGCTGACTAACCCAATTTCCTGCAGATGAGGTCATAATCGCCAAAAATGTGGGGCCTACGAGGTTGAAACGTGTATGGCTAGCATTTCACCATGTCCCTTTCAATCCAGTCCACCTTTCGGGGAACCCGAGGTCAGGGATCAACGGTCACAATCGCCTCAACGGCTATTTCCAAATAACAGAATCCAACGGTCCCCATCGAATCGGCGGTTGCTGCCCTACAGTATCCCCGGTCTTCGACTCGGGGGTAGCCGACCGCAGCGGTTGTCGGTAAATTAGGATGAAAACAAATTTAAAAATCTAATTAACAAACAAAAATAAATAAATAAAAATAAAGTAGCCGTTGGAGTTATCCTCTATTTAAAGAGGTGCCGGGTTGAGGTGGAGACTCGCATTCTCAAAACTACATCAAAGCCCTGTCAAAATTAGGGTCTAAACAACATCCGCCATACATATACATATTTGTTTCTATTTATCTCTGAGTAACAGAGGATTTTGATTTTTGTCTTTAGAATTTTGTTGTCTTCTATCTATATTATACATACACCCAGATTTATCTTTGGATGGTCAGGATCAAGTTTCTGACGATCACCCTCTATAGATTTATAAGAAAAATTCAAGAGGTTTTGTTTACTAGTTAGCTCTGTGCTTTTGTATGTATGAATTAATCTTTGTAAATTTGTGCCATATTTTTAGTTTTTTTTTCCTTTTTTTCTTTTACATATGCGCTTTAGTTTCTTCTTGTTAATATCGAAAGATCTGTAAGTAAACAGTTTTCTGGGAAATTTTCAGGCGATTGATCCGTGTTTATTTGAGATCGTTGCCCCTTTCTCGTTTGTTCTCGTCTTTGATTTCTTCAGATTTCCTTCACTTTATCTTCTTAGGATACTGTCATTTCCATCTGATTCTGAATATATCGGCTATGGAGGCAGTTATGTTACGATCATCTCCAGATCAATCGATCTCTCCTTACAAGCAGTTGAGAAACTCTAAGAAAAACAATCGGCCTCTGATTTCACGACGTTCTGAGAATTTCGCTCCTTCGAACTTTCATGGCGGTCTTCTACACGCGCCTCCACCTTCTCTCTCCTTCTCGTATCCTCCTTCAGTCTCACTTCTCAATCCACAACAACAGCCACCTCTTCTTCCTCTTCCAATCCAACCCAACAACAATAACCCTAGAAGCAGAGGCCTTTCGTGCCCTCCGATCAACCGAAAAATCAACAGAAAAAGAGACCAGTCTGTGAATCCAAATAAATCCAAGCCGTCAGTCAGTCCAAAAAAAGTCATCTCTTCGTCGGAATGTTTGATTGTAGCATCGACTAACCCATTGGAACCCGACTCGAAGGATCTTCCGAAAGATGTTGCTGGGGTTCTGTCATCATCAGCTGGAAATTACGGTGATTTGGAGAAGTTCTCAGGTTCAGTGGTGTTTACTCTCTCTCCTCCGCCGAGCAGCTTGCCTTTGCCGAATTTTTCTCTCAGGCCAAAGCTCAGTTGCAACGCTGAGGCTGCCGGAATCGATACCGGAGCGACGGACAATCTCCGGCGACTTCTCCGACTCCCTTGAACATAATACTATCTCTTTTCAGCTTTTACTATCCGCTGCGTTTTGGCTGCAACGGTCGATGCCTTGATGGGTGATGTAGTTTGGGTAATTCTGTAAATAAAAGCAAACCGAGGGTATGCTTGTTTGAAAATGGTGATATACATATAATACGTGTAGTTGGGTGTGTAATTTTGTGGTCACCGCCTGTGTTTTTGAATTGGGGTGCACAAAATACATGTATTTAGGGGTTTCGGGGAGATTCCAGGTTTAATCTCTGTGTTTTTTGATTTTTTTTTCTCCCCTTTTTTCAGGACTATTTCAGTGTTTGGTGATCTACTACTGCTCGTTCGAGTATGTACTAGCTTTGTTTTGGTTAAAAAATAAAAGATCCTATTATGTATTTTCGCTTGCTTTCAAAATTTTTTATTTTGAAACAACTTAAAAATACACCAGCTTGCAGTTAGATTAACCCGAGTATATATAAAACCAGATTATATGTCTATATTATTGTTTCATGCTGTCATTTGTTCTCGCCTTTGTTTTATTTTCCCTTTTTTTTTTTTTTTCCTACTTTTGAGTACATATCCAATTAATTTATGTTCTCAATATAATCAGTGTGAGGCCAATTTGATGGAGCAAAGTTGTAACAAGAGTCGCTTAAATAGTTCTTATAATAACGTTTATAAAAGTCGTTATCATTAATAGCTCTCTCTTCTTGTTATAAATCGAAATTTTATAAAATAAATTTAACAATTAAATTTACATAATCTAGTTAAAGTGTAAGATTTTTAGTAACATCACACATTGTCAGATTATATAATTTTAAAAGTTAAATTTTACACATGAATGTGACTATAATTAAATTAATCAAACTCTTAAAATAATGAAATCAAGTTGTACTAACAAAAAAGGGTAAACCCAATAGTTAAAAATAAAAAATAAAAAAAGAGAAAATTCTAGAAAACCAGGTGGGAGCACCACCACGTCGCAACCCACGTTCCAATCACTACCCACTCGTGAGGTTGTTGAATATGGGGAATTCACCTATTATAAAAAGTAAATCCATACAAATCTCTTTAACTGGCTGAGAGAAGAAAGATCTAGAAAATTATTACATTCATGTAGTAGGTTATGAATATATATACGTATATATATTTATGTAACTATGTGCATATATATGTAGTACATAAAGGTCGGAGGACTCCACGTGGGTCTATGACAATTTCTCTACCAAAAAAAAAAAAAGTGACTGAATGTCACAATGTAATTTGGCCATCATTAAACATATGCATCTGCCAAGTCAAATAATTCAACCGTAGCAAACAAACCGTGAGAACATGGCTTCATGGGTATGGTGCCAACCACTCCCCTGACCCTCACTTCCTACAATTTTTCTAGTAAACTGTTTCAGAATCTATTCTATAAATACTAGAGATACAGAACGAAAAATGGAGGAAAAAGGAGAAACGGAAGGATAAAAAAACAAAAGAAGACAGTGGTTGGAAACAAAAAAAAAAAAAAAGACACAGAGATAGAGAACAAAAAAGAAAGCAAACAGTACCAAAATCAAAGAGAAATCAAAAGAAAGAAGAAAGATTACGAGCAAGAAAGAAAAACTCTTACTTATTGAGGTATAATACTTTTTTTTCTTTTTCTTTATGACAAAAAAAAAATCCTTCTTCTCTCTTCTTCTTTCAGAGTCTATGTCTTCTATACTTTACTAAATAAATTCTCTCCTTGTTTTTTCTTTTTTTAAAAATTGTTCTCTAAGTCTTTTATTTTATATGGAAGTCAATGTAAGTGTTTGAGTTGGTCTCAAATCCTAAACATACTCAAAGTCAATTTTAAAAAAAAAAAAGATAGGGTAACCCAAGACAGCCTCTTGAAAATCTTAAATAGACTTTTATATAAAATATATCTTTTACATACATATATATTATTTTATATCTTTAAGTCCAAAGTTTAAATTCATGAACTTTTATCCCTTCCTGACCTCAAAATTCATATTTAAAATTTTGGTTCATTAAATGACGGCATGTGTACTCTCAAAATTCAAGCCTCTAAGTCTTTATGATGGCCTTATGCGCCCTCAAATTCAAGGCCTAAAGGCTCCATTATAGCTTTTACGCCCTCAATTTTTAGCCTCTATAGTTTTATGACAGTTCTCCTGCCCTCAACATTTAAGTCTTTACGACTCTATCGATGGCTCACGCGTCCTCAAAATTTCAAACCTCTAAAGGTTGCACAACGACTTTTCGTGCCGTCAACTTCAGGCTTTAATGGCTCCATGACAACTTATGTGCCCTCAAATTTAAGCCTTTAAAGGCTCCGATCAACGTACATGCCCAATTTCATTTTTTTTTTTAATTTGCCCAAGTGATAAAATTTTGGGACAAAAGACCTTGGGCTTCCATTTTAAATTCGCAGGCCTTTAAAATGGTCAGATTCCTCGTCTTTAAAAGCCTAGTCCTCTGTCATCCAAGGCTTTAAAATTTTAGGACCACTAAGTGGTTCAATTCCAAAGCACTGTTAAAAAATCTGCTATGATATGCCCAATACAGTTTGACTTGATAAGTTTCAAAATAAATCGATCTTTTGGGCCTCGTTAAAATTGTGCAACACAAATGAAGATCTCATTCATGGACCATTCAAAAGAAAAATGATTGGTCTTGTGGGTTTAAATTCGAAGCCCAATTATAATGGTCAGATTCCTTTGTCAGTTAAAGCCCCAATTCTTTCAACCCAAGTCTCAGTCTTCTTTAAAGGCCCAATTTGCAGTAGGCACAAAAGGAAGCGGTAAACCCAAAATATCAAGCCACTGTGGCCCTAAATTCACAGCCCAATAAATGCTGCTGGAAATATTGGTCTGACTAAAACATAATTTGTTTGGCCCAGTTTTGCACTTTAAAGACCTTAATATTAAGCCTTTAAAGATCTAAGAATCCTAAAAAAAAAATTGCAGCCCAATGAGGACCCACCTTTAATTTTAAATTTTATAGCCCATTAAATAAAGGCTAATTTTTGACACAAATTTAAACCTATAAACCGTATATTATACTTGCTGCTTGCCAAAGGAAGACCCGAAACTTGGAAAGTTCTTAACGTAAGGTTAAATCCTTGGCAGTGCTCCCATTTAATTTGATTGTTGATCAATAAACAAAAATTAAATATTATATTCTTTAGAACTACGATTGACTTGATTTCAGTCTGGATTTATCCCGACTTGGATACATAGGTAACTCATTTAAATGGGTATAGTCGACACCTTTGTAAACCTAAATATTCATTTCAATTAAATCACATCAAAATAAATATAAATTTTCTTTAAGAACTACGGTTGACTTGATTTCAGTTCGGACTTGTCTCGACTCGGATATGTAGGCAACCCACTTAGATGGGTACAGTCGCAACCTTTGTGAACCCACAATGTTTACTTAAAATAAATCAAACCAAAATTAAATATTATATTCTTGAGAACTACGGTTGCCTTGATTTCAGTCCGAACTTGTCCCGACTTGAATACGTAAGCAACCCACTCAAATGGGTATACTCGCAACCTTTGTGAACCAAATAGTTCACCCAAATTAAATTCAAACAAAAATATTATTTTTTTTAGAACTACGGCAGACTTGATTCCAGTCCGGTCTTCTCCCGACTTAGATACGTAGGCAACCTACTCAAATGGATATAGTCTTAACCTTTATAAACCCAAATATTCACTTAAAGTACATTTGTTACAAAAATCCAGTTCCATCCTATTAAGTTGGAATCAAAGTGTATTCCCTTGAAACAAGGGATTGTAATTAAGAGATACGTTATATCTTGAATGGGTCAGGCCTACACTTTAAGAACTCATGTGATATGTTATTATATGAGTGAGATTATGTTAAGTGGTTGTTTAATTAAATATTACTTGTTAATATTTTTGCTTAACACTCCCTTTTTTTATTCAGCCAAAAAAAAAAAAATTGTAACACAGAAACGGACATGCAGAGAAATTTGGGTACAAGAGTCGCATAAATCTTCCTAGAAGATAAATATAACTGGAAAATACAACTGACATTTCTCCCCAGCTTTGGGTTTAAGAGTAGCATAAATCTACCTAGAAGAAGATATATATATAACTGATATATATAACTGGCATCAAGTGGATTACTCCTAAGTAGTTTAGGTAAAGGACGTCACTGGTTCAATGAGTGTTGACGCCCCTTGTTCACCAACTGCTAATTGTTGACTTGTTCATGTGGTCTTTAATAGTGTTGGTGATGGATAGTTATGACTCAAACTGAACATTTTATGACGGGTGAGAACTTTTATGGTCATGTCTAGAGAGGTTGCTATCATTAGTCACCCCCTCTCACCTTTCTTATTCAGCAAAAAAAAAAAAAAAATTGAAACACAAAGAAAGGAACATGTAGAGAAATTTGGGTACAAGAGGACTTTTTTATCAAAATAACTTAAATTTTGAAAGTTATTCCTTGGATATCAATTTGGAAAATTTTATTCTCAAACTACGTTAAAACGCAATTTCAAATTGCATCTTTTGAATGTGCGTTTCATCCCATAGCGGTCCCCTCGCTCTCCTTTTCTTTCTCTCTCCTTCTCACTCTCTCTCTTCCTCTTGCAGCTCTCTCTCTCTAACCCTCACCCTCTCTCTCTTCTCTCACTCTCTCTCTCTCTACTTTTTGTTTTTGTATTCAGAAATAAAAATAACAAGAATGTCAAAAACACTATAAGTTATATATTATTTATATTTATAAACATAAAAATAATTAAATATAATTATTCTGTTTCAAAAAATTAAACATAATTATTTGTAAAAAAATTAATTAATTTTATTTATATTTTGTATTATATTTTTGATCTTGTTTGGTAATGATTTCAAAATGTTTATTTCATAATGTCTGTTCTTATTTTTTTGAATTTTTAAAAATAAAAATAATGAGAATTTTAAAAGTATTATAGTTTTTGTACATATTTTATGTATGGGTGAAAATTATTTTGAAAACTCAAAAAAAAAATGTTTTTAGCCAAACAAATTACATAAAACATGTACAAAAGCTATAATACTTTTAAAATTCTCATTATTTTTATTTTTAAAAATTCAAAAGAATAAAAACAGACATTTTAAAATCATTACCAAACAAGATTGGGAATAGAATACAAAATATAAATAAAATAAAATAAAATATTCACAAATAATTATGTTTAATTTTTTGAAACAGAATAATTATATTAAATTTTTTTTTTATGTTTATAAATATAAAAATAAATAATATATAACTTATAGTGTTTTTAACATTCTTGTTATTTTTGTTTCTAAATACACAAAAAAATAAAAAGAAAAAAAAAAAAGCAAAGAGAGAGGAGAGAGAAGAAAGAAGAAGGGCAGGGTTAGAGAGAGAGAGAAAAAAGAGAGGGGGATTGTTAGAGAGAGAGAGTCGAGGCTCTCCTTTTCTCTCTTTCTCTCTCTGATGAAACGCACTTTCAAAGTGTGCTTCTTCAAAAGACCCAATTTGAAACTGCGTTTTACCGTTTCACTATAGTTTGAGAATAAAGTTTTTCAAATTGATATTTGAGGATTAACTTTCAGATTTTAAGTTATTTTGGTAAAAAGCCGTACAAGAGTCGCATAAATCTACCTAGAAGAAGATATATATAACTGGCATCAAATACAACTGGCATTTCTCCCCAGCCTTGGTTTCATGAGTTCTCATTATAGGTATACCCACAAATGGGGCAGTCATAGAAAAGAGTCTGTCCCTCATCAGCAGATCTAATCTGTTAGACAGAAATGGAGAATGAAATGAACTATGATCCAGTAACAAAAAGGAAAAGACAATAAAAAGACAACAATGGTGGGGAGGATTACTTGTCTAGTAATAAAATAGAGCCCCAAGTGGTGGCACTTTTTACATTTTACACTGTGATCCTGTCGATGGAGATTCAACATGAAATAAGTAACATCAGATATCTGGAACACTCGCTACTGCAATATGCACTTACCATTTACTTCTTTTGCTGCTCTTCCTCAGTTTCATCCAATGATACTATGCCCAGCTCCCTTTTAATATCCTGCAAGTAGTAGAGATGGGCCCATGGTAAATATGAGATGAGCTCACATCCGAAGAAGAGAATGTAGTTAATATAGAGAAGGTAATTATGCATCGAATAATTTTAACCAAAGAGGATCATTAGATTAACTCAACTAGTACAATTCAAGATATAAGGAAGCTACACTCGTCTACATGTTAGAAGTCCAATAAAGATGAGAGTGAGCATGTCACGGTAACAATTTAAAAAGCATACTCAAAGAAGTTTGAAAGGGTGGAAGGTTTGAGGAGCCACTCTCTGAAAGTTCTGCAAGATTGGGAGGTGAGTTTAGTTGATTTTTTAACTGTGATTTATCTATATTAAGAGGGTGTGGAAAATGAGGTGGTGAGGAAGGGCGCATTCAAGAATGGGATGTTCACCTTTTAGATGATATTATAGGGTGATACATGGTGGGGAGTGAGCCCAAGTTTGAGTAGAAAAGCATGTGGAAAAATAGCTCCCTCCACAGTGGCCTTTTTTTTTTGTTGTGCATTGTCATGTGGCTTTGCAATTGTGGAGTCTTCATTTTGCATTGTTTATGGTGGTTTTGGGAGATGCAAGATTCAGCCAGCGAGGTGATTGGATTGTTGGAATAAGGGTTGGCTCACTGCCTGAGAAGGGGTTTGAATGTGGCACAGTGGGGACAGCACTTCTATGTCTGCTTTAGTGTGTCAGAGAGGGACAAGTAGACATTTGAGCATAGAGGAGCCCTCAATTTACAACCTGAAGTACGACATGGTGAGTGTGTTGGTTTTTTGAGTAGAAATCTTTTGCTTCTGCTGATTCTTTATTAGATTTTTGGAAGAGCTGTATGTAGCTGATAACCCTAGGTGTTGCATGTACACAATATGTGTACATGAGTTGTTTCCCATGTTGGAATATTAGTCTGACATTTTTGCTTACTAAGAAGAAAAAAGAGAGATAAAACTGAAAGAAGCCACTAGAAAGCTAATAGAGTAAATTAATGAATGCAGTCATCCAATGCATTGTCCTTGTACGTCACATTCTCAAGTCACATCCTTAAAGAGGGCCGTTGCAACCCTACCTTTTCCATCCCTCCATGGAAGGAAAAAAAATGTGTAGCTCCAATCACAATAGAGTTCAAATTCCAAGTAAGTTCGGCTATGAACAAGACATTTCAAATAGGGACTTCAACCTTGTAAACCAACTAACCATAAGCAACTGTCCACTGTTTCCCTTTTAATTTCAGGATCATCCCCCCCAACAAAAAAAAAAAAAAAAAAAGAGTAATAATAGTAACAAAAAAGAAACACGAACCACAAAGACGCAAAAGAACAAATAATGACAAGAAGAGCCAGCATGTCAGATGAACAACTGTAGGAACATTTACAAAGGGTTTCCATTCAGTCCCAGCGGTTTACGATTCTCGCAGAAAATCCTACAGCACGTCTACTGTACAAGCTTCTCCAAAAGCATAAGGCTTCCTAGATGCATATCATCCAAAGACAGATAATTTGTGGTAGATGGTTGAGAAGAGGCAATCCTTATCGATGTAGCATGATATATCTATAATATAAACGGATGGATTGTGGTGGTCCTGGTGGATGACATCTATAGATGATGATATCTATACAGATGGATTGTGGTGGATGACATCTATAGATGACGATATCTATAGAGATTGATTGTGGTGCAAATGCAAAAAAGATGACAAGGATAATCGAGAAGTCCACGAGGAAGAGTGAAGGAAGCAAAGCAAGGAGTGGAATGGAATTACAGAACTTGGTTAGCACCATAAATTGTGATTGTAGAGATAATGGGTAGGAGTGAAGGGAGGTTAAGGAGGCATGGTGTTAGTTGTACTTGCTTTATAGTGGTGAGTTGTGATAGGCTTTTCATTTTTAATTTTCTTCTTCTTTTCTTGTGTTTCCGGGGTTCTCCACAGAGGCTTGTGATGTTTTCAGTGTCAATGTTACAAGGATGGTGCCCTTTGGCACCACCTTTAATTTTAATTTACTGTCCTATCAAAAAATTATCAACCCAAATATATGCAGCACGAGGTAAATTCTCACAGAAGAACTTGCATCAAAATAGCAATTGAAGGCATACCTCAGAAGTGACCGTGTAACATATTTCTTTTCCAGCAATCTCTGAAAATAGTGACAATTAGTTAATAGATGAATATCAACTTACAATAGAAGAAAAGAAGTATAATAGACGAATTTCAAGGCTGATGGACGAGCAAGAATACTGCCTTCATGCAAAATTATAAAAACAACAATACCACATTATACAAATTCTGAAACACTAGTAAGCATGATTCATGGCAAGGAGAAAGGTGAGCTCTGCAACACATCTAGTACTTATTAGATATTCAAGAAACTCTTTCAGGCTGCCTAGTTGCATACAAATGATTTTTTTTTTTAATCTAAGATGGTAACTTGATCAAAGCACTGCAAAGAGAAACAAACAACTCCCGGGGACAAGACTGTTGAGAGGGATTGAGGATTGGGTCCGGAAGAAGTAAAGGTGGTATTTTTATTTTTATTTTGGGTTTTTTCTTGGGGGGATATAGTTTGCTTGTATTTCCCAACAACGGTACTAAAAATTGCTTGTCTATGCCCAAATTGTGATAATTTAAACAGCCAAATGCAAGTATAGCAAAGTAGTAGTTAAAATAACCCGATAGGAAAGGGGTCAATCCACAAAGAACGGAGTTCTAAATTATGTGAAATGTCACTGTTGCGGATGGTAGGTGTCAGAATTCAATCCAGGTTAGGTTAGATACCGACTAAGTCATGCTAGACACAGAAGCGTCACAGACGGTTAAAGTTAAAACCTAAACCAACTGGTTTGAATTTCACCTCTTGTTGATGAGAGTTGGACAGAAGTTACAAAAATAGTATCCAAAAGAAAAATATTTATTTTTTAGAGATTTGATGGTTGTTAAACTAGACTGCAAAAAAAAAAAAAAAAAGATTAAAAATAGTCTTGGATCCAATTGATCCGATTACCTGACTTTCTTGGGGTTAATCAATACATGTTTACTATCTATCACTTGTTTAGCTCCCTTGAGCCTCACAAACCAACATATGAGAATATTCAATGATAACCAAAGCGTCCATTAAAATTATGAACCCTCACCATTGACTCATAAACACTAGGTAATGCTTTATTAGAGGAAGTTAAGTCAATCTTAGAGCCAACTAAAGCGTTCGAAGGAGAGGACAATAATGTTGAGAAATATGCACCATTTCCTCATAGATTAACCAAGCCTAAACACGAGCTTCTAAATTCAGAAATTTACGAAGTATTTAAGCAGTCAAACTCAATATTCCAATCTTAGATACTATCAAGCACATTCCCTGCTATGGCAAGTTTTTAAAAAAATTATGTATTGTGAAAAGAAGCTTGCATGTTAAGGAAATAGCCTCATGAATGAGAGTCAAAGTACAATTTTATAATGTAAAACCCTATCGAAGTATAAGGATCCTGGTTGTTCTATTATTTCATGTACTATAGGAAGACACAAAATAGATCGAGGTTTTCTTGATCTAGGAGCAAGTGTCAACCTACTCTTTTATTCAATTTAGCAACAACTCAAATTAGGTAAGTTGCGTCCTACAAGAGTAATCTTGCAATTAGCTGATAGATCTATCAAGATCCCTAGGAGTATTGTGGAGGATATTCTCATTCAGATAGATAAGTTCTACTACCCAGTAGACTTCATTGTTTTAGATACACAACCAATTACGAGCACTAGTGCTCATTCCTAAATTTATGTGATCTTAGGATGACCATTTCTAGCTACATGTAATACCATAATTCATTGTAGGAATGAGTTGTTAAAATTGTCATTCGGCAATGTAACCATTGAGATGAACATCTTCTCGGTTAGGAAGCAATTTGAAGAACACGATGATGTTGAGGAAATAGACTTCATTGAGTCTATTCTTCAAAATTACATTGAAAGTGAGTTTTTCAATGATCCTATTGAAAGAACTCTTGCTTTGAGTGAGTCACACGACCAATTAAATTGTGACACAATCATTGAAGGGGTAAAAAGCAAGCATTGTATACAAGTGGGCCACTGGACCCCATCTTTTGAACCTCTAGTTCCTAGTACTATATATATATTATATTTTGTGTGGTGTATATATTATATATATAGACATATAAGTGTGCAGGAGTGCGGCCGAAGGTGGACCTAAACTAAAGCAGCAGATTCAAAAGCAATTAGAAACATTAGACAATACAATGAGTAGAGCGGCTAAAAACAATGCAAAGTGGAGTATTTCGTGGAGCATTCACAATCATTTTGTAACGCAATAATGATTGTGGAGCATTTTGTGGAGCATATCATAATGCAGCTCTTATGTCTATAAAAGGCTCCATTTGGCCGGGGAGATGGAGGGAGGAGTTCGGCTAAAAGTTTCACCAGGGCCATTAGTTTGTATTTTTTTCTTAGGGGTAGATTTTCAGTTAGTTTGTTTGCAGTTTTTTAGTAAATTAATTTTTCATTTCAGTCTTTTCTTTATCATTATTCTGTTGTAATAAACCTTTTTTATTTATGAAGTCATTTTCTTCCAAATTATGTCTTTTTATTATCATGAGTAGATAGTTTTATTCTTAAAACTAATTGTGAAGATCGCGTGACAATATTGGGATGATCAATTAAAGTTTATCTTTCCATTCTAGATTTATTCGAAAACTTGGTATTTTTATACACGTTCGGTATATTGCATACACGAGCACATATATTTTATGCACGTAATGGTTTTGTATTTTGTAAACAAAGTTTAAATTTGGGAGTATCGTAATTAATATAAAAGTAGTGTAAAGTAAAGTAAATGATGGTTTACTTATCACTTTTCAGAGGCTTGTATAATTTATGTGAGTCCTCTATTTTGGTATGTTTTTATATTCAAACATCTGGTAAGAACCTAAGGCTCTTAATCTTAATCTGGAATGGATTGCTTTTATATTCTTGTCAATCGTTTGGCCCCCTTAAGTCTCATAAATTAACAAATAGAAATACTCAATGATAACCAAATACTGGAATATTACGTTAAAATCAAAAACTCTCACCATCGACTCATAAACACTAGGTAATACTTTGTCAGATCATAAGTGTAACAAGCATAATTAAAGGCACATGTTTTCCAAGGTTCTAGCTAAATACCTATTAAATTATTATCGAAAACCTTTGATTACAACCTAAAAGTGTAATCATAAGCCTTAATTTGTACTTTGTTAGACTTATATTGTAATTCATTGTCTTATTTTAGTTAGATATTTGTTTGAGTATGTTTTTTTTATGTGTTTTGTAGGTTATATAAGCTAATAAAAGCAAAAAGAAAGCAAGAATAATCAAAGCGGGTTCAAGGCGAATAAATTGGTCATGAAAATTCAGACCCGTCTCGGTATTCTGGCCATATCTTTTTACTCCGATATCCGATCAAGCTGATTTTTGCGCCATTGGAAAGAAGACTTAAAGAGCTACAATTTGTCCTTTAATGTGCATCAGCTGAATCACCTCTAATGTGGTCAAAATCAAGCTTCAAGGTGAACGGGTGAATAGTAACCGATCGATCGGTCTGGCAAACTTCAAAGAGGGCGTTTTACCGTTTGATCAGTGAACAATGCCCGTAAATAGTGAACAATGAATAGTGACTGATCGATCGGCCATTTGATTGGTGAATAGTGCCCGATTGATCGGTGAACAGTGTCCATGAATAGTAAAAACAGTGAACAGTGACCGGTTAAACGCTACAGTGGCCGATCGATCAGCCGTTCAATCCGTGAATAGTGTCGATCGATCGGTCGACACAGATCTGAAGCTTAAAAGCTGTGCTGTTCGAAAAAATGAAAATGAGGAAGATTTTTTGGGTTTATAGCAGCCAAGGGGGCAGCATGAGAAGCTCCTCCAAGGTTGGTTTTTATGTTTTTGTGTATTTTTAGCTTAGATTTAGCTTTGTAATGGTAATATAGGAGTAGAAATTGTAACTTTCTTTCATTGTAATGTATTTTCTCTCATTTTCTTGCCATTTTCTGTCACTTTCTTAGTAACCAAACACTAGTTTTACATAGTTTAATGTTAGATTTATTTTCATTTATGCCTTTTGTCATGAATTTTAGTAGCTAAACATTACTTGGATGTGATTGTGAAGATCCACCAAGGATCTTCAAAGGGTGAAAATGAGATATGTGAACTTTAAAGTTATATCCTTAGAATTCTATGGTTCCATTTGATTTAGTATGAGATTCATTGGAAAACTTAGATTCATAACTCCTCTTGGCAATATTTATTCACAAATCAATATTTGGTATATATATTGTACATGTCTAAGGTTTGATTCTAGAATGCTAGTCATATATTTCATCTTTATACTCAATCAAACATAAACCCAAGTATTTATAGTCAACATCTTTCGGATCAAGAATTCAAGGTGCGATTTTTGATTTGGGTTATAAAACTCTCATTTGAAACCCTTGTTGTGAATTGGTGGATTGAATCAATCATATCCAAGATTTTCATTTTAATTGCTTTAAATTTAATTTCAATTTACTTTACTTTAGTTGCCTAGTTAATTACTTTAATTTCTATTGCACTAGTTTAGTAATCCAAAACCTCCATAAAAAATCAAAAGAGTTTTGGTTCTTTTATTTTTCATTTTATTTTAGATCTAATTCTCCACATAATTGCAAATCAACCCTAGGTTAGGTTAGTGTGAGTTGAGTGCTAGAGCCTATATTTGGCTAGGTCCCTTGGGAGAGAACGATAGCGGATTACCGGTTTATACTTCATCGTGACCCCCGTACTCTTGCGGGGTACTAACTCTATTTTGTAGTTTTCGGAGCGAGTCAACCCTCAGCATCAATTTGCATATACCAGCTGCTTTGTCAAAGCAGAAAGTATTACAAACATAATTAAAAGTCTAAGTTTTTAAAAGGATTTAGATTTTAATTATCAAGAATATAAAAGTAATCCATTCTAAATTAGGATTAAGAGCCTTAAGTCTCTACCATAGGTTTGAATATAAAAATATACCAAACAAAGGACCCGCAAAAATTATACAAGCCTCTGAAAAGTAATAAGTAAACCAACATTTACTTTACTTTACACTACTCCTATATTAATTACGATACTATTAAACTTAAACTTGTTTACAAAATACAAAATCATTACATACATAAAATATACGTGTCCGTGTCTGTGTATACAATATACCGAACGTGTGTAAAAATATTAGTGTTTGTTTGATAAATGTTTTTTTGTTTTTTTTCAAAAAAAATAAAAAACAGTGTTTGTTTTCTGTTTTTTATTTTTAGTTGCTTACAAAATTTGAAAGAAGAAAATAAAAAACACTAAAATGGGTGTGTTCTCTGTTTTCAAAACATTGATCTGGTATTATTGGCACAACGGTAACCTCCAAATACATATCACTAAACTATAAAAAATACACAGCAAAAGCACAAAACAAAAAATAAAAACTGACAGTATTACCAAACGAACCCTAAGTTTTCATATAAATTTGAAATGGAAAGACAAACATTAATTGATCATCCTAATACTGTCACGAGATCTTTACAATTAGTTTAAAAAATAAAACTAGCTACTCGTGATAATAAAAAGACATAATTTGAAATAAAATAACGTCATAGATAGAAAGATTTATTATAGCAGAATAATGGTAAAAAAAAGATGGAAATGAAATAATCGATTATTAGTAGGGGCTCGCTGCCTACGATCCGTGTCAGCTGCTGTTCACAAGGCTCTCTCCCCTTACTCGAGCATTCAGGTACGAACCGCATACAATGATAGGGTTGCGGGCGGGAGTCCAAATCAACGGACGGTTGGTTCCCTCATTCGACGAAAATATGTTATGCCATCTTCAACCAACGGCTTTCATCCATCCCTGTAGGAATCAGTAGGAAACCTAAATTAAGGTAAGGGCGGGCTCTGGTCCAATCTTTTAGGCTTGCTGCCGGCCTCACGGAGATCGGTTCCATCAGATTCTCCGGTCGAAATACGGGAAACCTCCATTCAATTCTCGATGGAAACGGAGTTTTGCGAATTCTCCCCGGAACTGGATTAATTGATTGAAAAGTTGTTAACAAACTAACTGAAAATCTACCCTTAAGGAAGGAAAGGAGCTGGCCTTATCTGGTAAAACTCTTGGCTGAACTCCTCCCTCCATCTCCCGAGCTAGAATGGAGCATTTTATAGACATAAGAGGTGCATTATGATATGCTCCACAAAATGTTCCACTTTGCATTGTCTTTGGCAGCTTTACTCATTGCATTGCCTAATGTTTCTAATTGCTTTTGAATCTACTGCTTTAGTTCAAGTTCACTTTCGGCCGCACTCCTGCACGCAGCACACTTATATATCTATATATATAATACACGCACTTAACAATATGTATATATATATAATACACGCACTCACAAATGCACTTAACAATATAATATATATATTATACACACTCATATGTAAATATATATATATGTGTGTACATCTCTATGCCATTTTCTTTAGTTTTAACTGTAAATCTGCACAAAATACAAAAATGTAAAAGAATATTAAAATAATAAATAATATATAAATAATTACTAACAATAGCTTATAATTAGAGACTCTTATTGTACTTTTTATAATACAATCATAGTTTCAAAATACTAAAGTTGTTTCTATATTTTGTCTAAGCCCTTGAAATTTGCAAAGCTGGCCCCCAAAAAACTTATTAACTTCTTACAACAACCTCCATATCCAATTGAGTTCACAACCACCTACCAATAATTATAGGTGACCTATTAAAATTAAATCATATATCTACTATGATCGTTCATTTCTTTCCTCGAGCTATATCAATATATAGATATTTCAATTGAATTTTATTGAAAATTTCTAAGGAAAACACAAGATGGCCATTGCTTACTGAACTACTAAAAACTTGGGAGATCAGACTTGAAAATGTAGGTTCAAGTCTACAAGCATTCATTTTACACAAATTTGCAAAAGTGAGATAAGGCAATATCTATGATAATGGTGGCATATAAGTAACTAATATAAATCAATCACATTTCCTTATGCCAAGATTGGTGAGGACTGTTTTTTCACCCTTATTAATGATTCACATTGATGATGATTGATATAACATGTTATAACATAGTCTTGTGAAAATTTTGTAAAGAAAAATTTTCCTTTACAAGGCAATCTTTACCAACCCAATTAAGAATTTTTCCTTTTTCCTCCTCTTTTTTTTTGGGTCCAGAAATCAGAATGCATTCAAGCACGATTTAAACTTCAAACAAAAAAAACAATTTGGCAAGTTTCAATAAGTCTGTCACTGACCAATAATACAAATCAAAATACACAGGAAGAAACAAAGAATCAAAACAATGAAAAATCAAGATAGTTGTTTATAATTAATTATTGTGAGGGCAAATATTAACAGCTTGCTTATGGCATTGCACTATTAACTTACCAAACAAAAATGACATTGCAAAATTAAACAACAGCAAAATATCCTTTTCTCAATTTATTTCACTCATTCAATTGCTTATCGCCAACCAATCAAAAAGTAAAAGATGATTGAGAATACAATCTAACGAGAAGAATTAAAAGAGCAAAAAACCACACCTCGCATGCTTCGTTTGAATTTGCAGAGAGGGCAGCATGCATACTTAGTGGAATCGAAAGATAGCATTGTTCCACACAGTCCAAAGAACATCGAATCACGTTGATGGCAATATGCCATGATACACCTTCCTGTTGTTGGAAATCTTCTGTGAAAGAACGAAGCAAGTGTTAGCCCAAGAAATTTGGGGTTTAGGGTTTTGTTTTAGGATCAAAGATTCAAACGACACATGAAAGTGAAGGCATAGGGTTTTGGTGTCAAGCCTAGTGAACTTGGCTCATTTATACCGGATGGCACAGAAGCTCCATATGGTCCTAAGCCCTAAAATTACTACCTAAGAGGCGGCCAGTCCCAAAAGACAGAAACGTCCTGAGGTCTCCCAAAAAAAATAAAACTTCATAAAGGAGAGCGGCCCACAAGGGGGCACGATAACAGAAAATTTTCTATTTTTTGAAAATTTCTAAAATTTATACAAATATTTTCACCAAAACGCATATATTCTACATATCTTAACAATTATTGAATTTTTGGAATCTCCTTTATATTACAAATATTTCTTGTATTTTTAATTTTCTCAAAATGTTTAGGACGATTATAGATTGAGGGTAATTTTTTTTTTAATATATAGCTTTTTATCACATTTTATCTTAAATTAATTTCTTTATTTTTATATATATTTTTCCAAATAATTTCTAAAATCCCGAATTTGCTGCTATGCATGGGATCCATACAAATCTTAGGCCCATGCCGGGCTAATGAGTTTAAAGGCTATGAAAAATAACACATGTTTTTAGGGGGCAAGGCTCTCCTTTCATATTTTAATATCCAGGATCAGATTCTTTGTTCACTACACCACGTGCCGCTAAATGAAATCTGACGAATAATATTGTTATTTAATTTAAATTTGTGATCTCATTTTGTTAGTTTTTTTTTAACGTTAAGTAAAATTATAGGTTTAAAAAAAATAACATCATTAGTTAGATTTTAGTGACTAACACGTAACGTAATGAGATAAAAAAATCTAAAAAATTCTGGAAATTACTATCTGAAAGAGAGCCGAAGCCGTTTTTAGGGTACTATTTTCTTTATGTTTTTTAGCCTCTATTATTGAATGAGTACAATACTGTAGAATCTTTGAAGTTGTGTGGCCGTAGCTATTAATCTTTGAGGATAGCACTCATGTTATCGTATATTGGTAAACAGAGTTATTGTTTCAAATTCGCCGGATAAATTGTTGGGTGGGCTTCATACCGACGAGTTTGATCCAAATATCTATTCTGGGCTTTGATTGGGTCGAAGGAAATATTTGCCCGTTTGGTGTTTGATCTCTGGTCTCCATGGCACATCATTGACCCGGCGAGGTTGCATTGCGCATTGTGATTGGAGTAATCAAAGAGCTCTAGCACTGATATTCCCTGCAACGATGCCAAGAGGACCAAATTACCAAAAATGTCGGTTTAGGTACGAAACTCTTTAATTAAACCTCTGATATTTTATTGAATACTATGGTATTTTCAGCTAGTTATCATGCCGGCAAACAATATTTCATTCATCAGACCAATGAGCTCTTGGAAAAGCAATTTGATTTTGTGTTCTTTTAAACTGGTTGTACTTTTCCTTGCGATCATTAACTATCTCCTTTTAACCTTTCTTCATTAGAACAATTTTTGGTAGAAAAATATTATTTTTTAAAAAATTTTATACAAAATAACATAATTGTGATAATTTTTTTATTTAAAAAATATCTTAATAACTGAATTCTTTATATTAAAATAATATGCTTAAAGCTTAGCAATGTACCCAATATTTTTGCTCACATTTTCAGTAGAATCTTTCTTTGAAGTTTACACAACCTGACAGGAAGATATGCCATCTAAGTTTCCAGTCTCATTAATGCGGTCCCATGCCTAATGGGTCCCTTGTACAACTCTGCATGTGCAATGTCTTCGGAGTTTTACTGCCAAGGACAGCGAAGTCTGCGATTATAATTACGACCAACCTTTACACATATGCTTGACAAAAGGCCAATGCAGAGTCCCCATCACCATTACTCTGCTCCATCGTCCTCACAGCTAGAGTTGCTAAGATATGTGCTGGCAGTACCCTCATGAAATTTGAAGTGCACGTACGTTTCCTCACCACTCCTTTCAACAATATGCCTCCAATTCAATACCTAATAATTGCCGGTAGGGTTTGAATCCTCTCCGTTTTATAAAAAAATAGAGAGATACATACGAATAAATCATGGTAGTACAGTGTAAAACAAATGGATCTGATTTGACCACATCAAGAGAAGTTTGAAGCCAAGGTTGTAAACTGTACTTTCACTTGGATTTTAATGATATGGCAAAATCATGACCACGATTTATGACTAGACCTATCTATTTCGTGTGCCACAGGAAAAACATCAGTTACCCTTCTCTCTCTCTCTCCCCTTGCAGACAATTGGATTATATTACACATTTTTTTTTTTTTTTGGAAGTGAGGGTATATTACATGTTAGACGAACTTCTTTCATAATGAATTTGGTCACATGGTTTGGTGGTCCTAGATTTCAGAGCGATTCTAAATTTCCAATTATTGAATTGAATTTGCTGGGGATCCACACTCCACATTGTCCACAGCCATAGAAGGAAGAAAACGTCACCAGACTGATCATAACGAAAGGAAAGAACGGAGGGGCAAAGATGTAGTTGTCTTTATTGATTCTAATATGGTAGACTAACATAGGCCCTCTGAGCACCTTAACGTTAAACATCACCCCAAATTCAAATCACTGTTAAGATTACCAGTTTGTTGGTTGGCCAACCAGTAACCATTGCATTTATTGGCGGGAACCGACCTCCCCATCCTCCACAAGCACTCCATGACACTATTGCCTTTCCATTCTGTATTTTCACCTCCATCACTCTCTCTCTCTCTCTCTCTCTGTATGCAACTCAACCTCCACTTTAATCTCCATACTCTACAATGGAAGAGCTGGAACTTCCCTCCGTCAAAGATTCCGAGCAGAACACGCTTCCGAAATTGGACCAATCATCAGATTCCAATTCAAGCACAAAAGGGTCTGTTTCAGTCATTGGCCTATTTGCTGCAGCCGACAGACTAGACTGTTTTTTGATGTTCTTGGGAAGCATTGGAGCGTGCATTCATGGTGCTGCACTTCCAGTGTTCTTCATTTTGTTCGGCCGAATGATTGATTCCTTGGGGCATCTGTCTTCAGACCCTCAGAGATTGTCTTCAGAAGTCTCCAAGGTGCATTTCATATATTCACTATTGTTATATAAGTTAACTTAGTTTCCATTCTATGCTCTTACTATTTCTCTCATTTCTTTGTTTTCCTCAAAATTCCAGCATGCTCTATACTTGGTTTATCTTGGACTTATTGTGTTGGCATCAGCATGGATGGGTATGCGAACGCCTTTTACAATCATTAGGCCACCATTCTTTTAGAGTTCACTCTTTTTTCTGCCATTTGCTTTGAATTCCTTTTCTTGTTGGTAGAGTACTAGCATGTTTTGGTGGGATTGTGTTTTTCAGGTGTTGCATTTTGGATGCAGACCGGGGAGAGGCAAACTGCCCGTTTACGGTTGAAATATCTGCAATCTGTATTGAAAAAGGATATTAGTTTTTTTGATACAGAAGCCAGAGATAAAAATCTAATTTACCACATATCAAGTGATGCAATACTGGTGCAGGATGCCATTGGTGACAAGGTACAATGCAAGGGCTGTGCTTTCTAATTTACCACCTGTTATCTTGAGAAGAGTACTTATTGCATACTTCTTTTTTGATCTGCCTCTTGATGCAGATAGGCCATTGTTTGCGTTATCTTTCCCAATTCTTTGTTGGGTTTGCTGTGGGATTTATTTCGGTGTGGCAGCTTACACTTCTCACCTTGGCTGTTGTTCCATTGATAGCTGCTGCGGGGGGGACTTATACTGTTATCATGTCCAGCTTATCAGAAAAAGGTGAGGCTGCTTATGCTGAAGCCGGGAAGGTTGCAGAAGAGGTAAACCATGTCCCTCTTTCCTCAGTTCAGCATCTATTCTCTTTAGTGCTTGTTTACAGCTTCTACAAATTTAAAGAGTCGAGAGTTGATACCCACTTGTTATTTTTTCTTTTGTTTTGGCCAGGTTATTTCACAGGTTCGTACTGTATATTCATTTGTGGGAGAGGACAGAGCAATTGAAACATACTCCAGGTCACTTCAAAATGCCCTTAAACTGGGGAAGAAGAGTGGGTTTGCAAAAGGAATTGGAGTTGGCTTTACCTTTGGGTTGTTGTTCTGTGCCTGGGCATTACTTCTTTGGTATGCAGGAGTACTTGTCAGGCATAAAGACACTAACGGTGGCAAAGCATTCACAACAATTATCAATGTCATCTTCAGTGGATTGTAAGTCCACAAACAAAAAAAAAAGCAAAATGCATATGACTGCTTTGCTTTTATTAATTGTTACTCACTTTCTTACCTAATAAAAAACAGATTTTTCACTTCTGCAGTGCTCTCGGTCAAGCGGCTCCAAACCTGGCCGCCATAGCTAAAGGTCGGGCAGCTGCCGCAAATATCATAAGCATGATTGGAGGAGATTCTAACTCTTCTAAAAGAGTAGATGATCAGGGGATAGTGTTACCGAAGGTGGTTGGGCATATTGAATTTTGTGAGGTTGGTTTTGCTTATCCGTCTCGGCCTAATATGGTCTTCAAAGATCTGAGCTTTTCAGTTGGTGCTGGAAAAAGGTTTGCAGTTGTTGGTCCTAGTGGTTCAGGAAAGAGTACTATTATTTCCATGATTCAACGATTCTATGATCCTATTTCAGGTATTAAAAGCTATCCTAGAAGTCATTTCCTTTTATGGATCTCAAATCACTCTTTGATCACAATATGACTTTTGATAGTTTGTGGTTTATGAACTGGCATTTTCACTAGGTAAAATATTGTTGGACGAACATGATTTAAGGAATCTCCAGTTAAAATGGCTGAGAGAACAGTTAGGGTTGGTCAGTCAAGAACCAGCACTGTTTGCCACAACTATAGCCGGGAACATTTTGTATGGTAAAGAAGACGCAGATATGGATCAAATCATTGAAGCTGCCAAAGCTGCAAATGCACATTCTTTTGTTGAACACTTGCCAGATGGTTATCATACTCAGGTAAGTGTTCTTTTTAAGCCTTTTCTGATTAACATGACATGTGCGAGATTATATGGGTTGGAGGATGTTGTTCCCCTCGATGCCACAGACCTAGGCAGACACATGTCGGGGGAACACCTCCTCCGAGGAGAACCAAGCCACTCAACCTTGGTAGGCTGGTGAATCCTATACCGGAACAGGTGTTCCTCTTCGAGGCCACGTCAGTCTTTTCTGCTTTGGCCTTGTCTTGCCCTTGTTAGATATATAGGTCCCCGAAGCCTAAGGATTTTTCTCTTATGGTATTGGTATGTTCCTTGAAATGCTGAGCTCAAGGTATTGAGCCTTGACGTCTTGGTGTTCCACGGCTACAAATAAAAATGCGGAAGAGAGAAAAACTGCAGGGTCGTTTGTCTATGGGTCATGAACATCTTTTCCCAGAGAAGAAGCACAATGGTATCTTTGGATTCTTGGAATAAGCATCAGCTAACTCTAGGCCAGCAGTGGCAAATGAATAGATACATCCAAACATCTCCTTAACTACTATGCTTGATGACCATGGAGAATGGTGGTACAAAATTAGAGAATTTACAGGCTGAATGAACAGCTCAATTGTCCTTCTTGTTCTCTGACTGTAAAATTCTAATCCAATAAGTGCCAGTTGCACTATTTGGAAGACTAGTGGCATATTTTAGCATTCACTAATTTACTTTTGCTGTTCGGAAAGCAAGGCTTCCAAACGTGTTTAAGCACTTTAGTCTTCAAAACCATCCTCTAGTGTTATTAACGACAGTTTGTTGACTTTAGGTGGGAGAGGGGGGAACTCAGCTCTCTGGAGGGCAGAAACAGAGAATTGCTATTGCAAGAGCAGTGTTAAGAAACCCAAAGATATTACTTCTAGATGAGGCAACGAGTGCTCTTGATGCAGAATCAGAACATATTGTTCAGCAGGCACTGAATACAGTAATGTCTGATCGGACCACAATAGTTGTTGCACACAGATTATCTACTATCCGAGATGTAGATATGATCGTAGTCCTGAAGAATGGGCAAGTTGTTGAAAGGGGGACTCATTTGGAGCTGATATCCAGAGGTGGAGAATATGCAACTCTAGTGAGCTTGCAAGTATCAGAACCCACAAAAAATCCAAGTCCAGAGAATTCCAGTGGAACTTCGGGGGATACTAGCTCTCAAGAATACCCCAAAAGTCAAAATCATCAGCAGGAGTTAAAGTCAATCAATATAAGAGAGCTGCAACCAAGTGTTCATAATGTGGCCTCACCAAGCTTTGCTTCAACTCCAACAGTCTGGGATTTAGTTAAACTAAATGCACCAGAATGGCCCTATGCAATGCTTGGTTCGGTGGGTGCAATTCTGGCTGGCATGGTGGCTCCTCTATTTGCCTTTGGAATTACTTATATCTTGACTGCATTCTATTCTCCCGATGTTGCTCAAGTCAAACGGGAAGTCCAACGGGTTTCTCTCATATTTTTAGGTGTAGCTCTCATTACCGTACCAATATATCTGTTGCAACAATATTACTATACGTTAATGGGAGAGCGTCTCACTACCCGCGTTCGGTTATTGATGTTCTCAGGTTCTTTTTTCCATTCTCTTCTACATTCTACATGCTCCCTTCCTTGCATTGTAAATCATTCTCAGGCCTCGAATTATTGTTTTGAACTGTGTAGCTATCCTTTCGAACGAGATTGGCTGGTTTGATTTGGATGAAAACAATACTGGCTTACTGATCTCAAAGTTAGCAGCAGATGCAACATTAGTAAGAAGTGCACTTGCTGATCGCCTATCAACGATTGTGCAGAACGTTGCGCTTACCGTTACTGCATTTGTTATTGCCTTTACATTAAGTTGGCGCTTAGCATCTGTTATTATTGCCACCTTTCCGCTACTTATTGGAGCCTCCATAGCTGAGGTATGTCAAAATTTATAAAGCCCCAAAACCTATGGTTAAGTCATACCGGCCACTCTCTGGCATTATAGAATCCTGTTGGAACCTAGTGGATTCATGATTCTGTTCTATTTAACAATAAATTTTGCCTTTCGTTTTTTTCTTTTATTGTCTGCAGCAATTATTTCTAAAGGGATTTGGAGGAGATTATACCCGGGCCTACTCTCGCGCTACTGCTGTGGCACGAGAAGCTATTGCCAATATCCGAACTGTTGCTGCATTTTCTGCTGAAGAAAGGATTTCAATCCAGTTTGCCTCTGAACTAAACCAACCGAACAAGCAAGCACTTCTGCGTGGACATATATCAGGTTTTGGATATGGTGTGACTCAGCTTTTTGCATTCTGTTCTTATGCTCTTGGTCTTTGGTATGCATCAGTTCTGATCAAGCAAAAGGACTCTAACTTCGGAGACATCATTAAGTCCTTCATGGTTTTGATAATCACTGCACTGGCAGTAGCAGAAACGCTCGCTCTTGCCCCTGACATTGTGAAGGGATCACAAGCACTAGGATCAGTTTTTGATATTCTTCATAGGAGAACCACCATAAACCCTGATGATCCCGCATCAAAGATTGTAACTGACATCAAGGGAGACATAGAATTCAGGAATGTGACTTTCAAGTACCCTACAAGGCCTGATATACCCATTTTCAAGGACTTCAATTTACAAGTTTTAGCAGGAAAGAGCCTGGCAATAGTAGGCCAAAGTGGGTCAGGGAAGAGCACTGTTATTGCACTGGTGATGAGATTTTACGACGCTTCTTCCGGCACAGTTCTGATTGATGGATTGAACATTAAGACCTTAAACTTAAGATCATTAAGGCTGAGAATAGGCCTAGTGCAGCAAGAACCAGCATTGTTCTCTAGCACAATATACGAGAATATCAAGTATGGAAATGGAGAGGCATCAGAAATTGAGATAATGAAGGCGGCCAAAGCAGCAAATGCTCATGGATTCATCAGTAGAATGCCTGAAGGATACCAAACTCAGGTGGGTGACAGGGGAGTTCAGCTGTCAGGGGGGCAGAAACAGAGGGTGGCCATTGCTAGAGCAATCCTGAAAGACCCATCAATTCTTCTTCTTGATGAAGCAACAAGCGCATTGGACACTGCATCTGAGAAACAGGTACAAGAAGCTCTCGATAGGCTAATGGAAGGCCGAACGACAATCTTGGTAGCACACAGGTTGTCAACTATATGTGATGCCGACTGTATTGCTGTGCTGCAACATGGAAAGGTCGTGGAGAGTGGCAGCCACGAGCAGCTTATCGGCAGGCCCGGGAGCATATACACACAATTAGTTAGTCTACAACAGGAGAAAACCATAGAAGCTCGTGATTGACTTGGTGTCTAGAAGGTGGACAACCGATCAATATATATAGGTGAAGCCTAACAAGGTATGTTGCAAGCTGTGCCTACTCTTTATGAAGTTGCATTATATATGCTATACTATATATATATAGAAAAAGATGTATACATGAATACATATTGGTTCTTTAAAACTCTACATTTTATTCTTCAAATGTATGACCTATTAATTACGATCATCCTTTCTTCAATATGGAGGATCATTCTTGTCAGAGAATACTTGAGGAGGCTTTCCACCATTTTTAATCCCACCACAAACCCAAGTTTTTCTCTATTTTTTCATGTTCGGTGAAACAAGGATATGTTGAGTTCAATCATGTGTTTATGGACTAGCTCACTAGGTTTTGTTTGGTTCATAGATTTGTTGTCGAAAAAGAAAGTAAAATGCAAACGCCATGGAAAATAGGAATTGCGAAAAATGGGGAAAATTTTTACTTGTAGTTTTATTTCTTCGTCTCTTTTTCTTGATTTCTGACCACTTTCATAAATTTTTTAATTTTAAATAGTTTTTCTCCTTATTTTCCTTTTCCTTCACTTCTATTTTTCTGTATCATTTTGTAGAACCAAACAGAGCCTTACATGGTTTATCCTTATTCCTTGTCGATCACAAGCTGGACCTTTTTTGTCAAATAGAGGTCCAGTTTTGGGCCTAAGAAATTTGTGACAGATTCTTGATATGTACCTAGGATGGGTTAAGCGGGCCCCTTGGCCATTCTTGTTAGATCACATGGGAAAGTCTTTTCAACTGCACTGGCCCTAAAATCTGAAAGCCTGGACGGCTGGACCCAAACTCAATACAGACAAAAAAAGAAACCACCCCCAATCGCAATAGGGAAGCTTCCATCCACCATCCGCGGCCGAATCACGAATCAGAATCACAACTCCTTTTCTATCCATGAAAAAATCTACTATCAATAGTCGATACTCAGTTGCTGGACCCACCAACTAATATGTCTAGCAGTAGTATCAATCGGTGACTAAGGGCCCCATTTTTGTGCCAAAAAAAAAAAAAAAACTGCTTATAAAAAAACTCAACTAAAATCTTGTTTTTTTTTAATTTTGCTTTATAAAATCAACAAATTAAAAAATAATAACAATTCAACCAAATGGGACCTAATTACCCGTCACTAGACCTCCTCTTCTATCGATTCACCCACTTTGAGTGGTCCTACTCTACCTATTAGCTTTATTTTGGCTGTGGTGTAGGAGGGCCCAAGAGATGGTATAGACCAGGTGTTGTCACTGTATCTACGCGTGACATCTAATTTAAAGCTGTCCTCGAGGACACGGCAATGGAATCTCAGAGAAGGTACAAAACGAGACAGGGAGAAATTATGAGAAAGAAGACTCTAATTAATAAAAGGTAATGGTAATACTATATAAACATAAAAATTTATAAAGAATTTATTATTAAAATAATGTAATTAGATAAGAACTATTTACTTTATAACAAAATATTTATTATAATGATTTTTAATTATAATAATATCACTGTCACATTATTTTGTATAAATTTTTTTGAAAAAATAATATTTTTTTAATAAAAATTTCAATAAGTTGGTCTAGTGGCAAAAATTTGAGACTTGAGTATTTGCTTCTTTGAAGATCAACTTCTTAGACCACTTTAGAATCTTTGATCAAATAATTATCCGATCTCTATGAAATTGAGAAACTGTATACACTTTGAGATTAGGGGAGGTGCAAACAAACCGCCTAGATACTAGGTTAAATTAAAAAAAATATTCTAATTAATAGGGTAGCTGATGATGGTTGGTTTGGTCCCATGCATTCACAAAGCACATGGACATGGGACCTGCATTGGTTCCCACATGTGCTTCACCCAAATAAAAAGTCAAAAATCCATAAAGACCTTGGCTGGGCACGTCTGTGAGACTCTTATCCTATCAAGATAATGGGATTGAACAAAAAATAATAATAATAATAATAATTTTCAGTCACTCTATGCAACCAACATTCTATTGTTTGGGTTGGTAAGAGCCAAAAAAATCAACGATGGAAGTTTGGAAGGTGCAAACTCCAGCTTCAAATGTGTTAGTATTAAAAAATTTATCTCTTATGAATGCTCTAATCTCGATGTAAATATTGAATTTAACCGAATTAAAAAGAAAATTAGCAGGAAAGTCATGTGATTTTCTTGGGAGGACTAAATAATTTTTCCTTCAACGGTATGCCTTAATAGTGTGTGTGCCTGAGAAAGAAAATAATCAACTAATTGGATTAGACGCTTTAAGGTACTTCGATAATTCCTTCAACTATTAGCAACGTACTTTCAAATGTTTTTGGAAATGAGTGAATCAATTGATCTTATGCAGAATTCAGTCAAAAAAACAGAAAAGAAAAGAAAAGAAAACCCAAGTTGAAGGAGCACATCACTAAGGTGAGGATGATGATTAAGGGCTTGCAATCTATAGAATTTCATGGCCAACTTATGACATTTAATCACTATGTTGTAATTTTTAATTTATCAATGGAAACAAAAATGAAAACAAAATAAAACTACTGATACCTACTCATTTTTTATAGTTAGCAAATAAAATTATTTTCTTGTCATTTTCATGACCCGACAACCAAATAAAAACAAAGAACTTAACTCTTTTATCTTTTTTATTGACAAGTCTAAAATCCGAACAAAACATAAGAAATGTAGGAGAGAAAATAGAACTTGACAAAGAAAATGTCACCAGGCAATAAGGCTACCTCATCAGGGTGCTTGGGAAGAGTTAAGATGTTAGGTGGTTGGGAATTGTGAATTTGTAATGGCCCATAATGTAACCACAACAATAATGAGGGCCCAAATTCAGAAGGTCTTGCACCACCACCACCACCACCACCATCCTCATCATCATTATTGCCATTCCAAAACATGCTTTCGTCTGCCTAAATTTGGAACAACACTGTCATCTTCATGCCATAAATAGAAAAAAAAAATGTTACATCATGAGCATCAAGATTAATTGTCCTCTGTTTATGAAAATTGATTAACCTGAATTCTAGACAGACTAAAATTACTGGGACCTTCTATTGCAGTCATTGGTACTTCTTAATAAATTTCAACATCTTATTAGTTTTTTGGATTTTTTTTATTACTTATGACAAAAAAACATCTTTAGGTAGCGACACATCAAACTCACCCTTGCATAGAAGACGTCGTATACCAACAATCACCCACAAATCACAAGCATTAGTTAAGCTTGTAGCACAATCTATTTTCATTCTTTAGTGCACTTAATTTTTTGTTTCCCTGAAAAAAAAAAACTAGAAGTAAGGAAAATTTTGAGGAAGGTAGGAAACCATGCTTCTAAAATCATTAGACATATTCACAGTTAATTTTAAAAAGTTCACCTCTTTTTTTTTTCCTTCTTCCTTTTGCCAACTTGATACTTTTTTTTTTTTTGGTGGTATTAATCCCAATGAATTATCATGGCCACACTTCTATAACTTAGATGGGTCATGTCTACTGCCAAAGGTAACATTACAACTGACTAAAATAGTAAATCATGTTAAATATGGCACTAGCTACTTCCTGTAAATAATGTCACACCAATTATTTTCTAAGAATGCAGAATGGAAAAGAAACATGTTAAACTATTAATATTTTTTGAGTTTAATTTTCATCCACTGATAATGTAACTTTTTCTTGGTATGCAATACGCCGTCATGGAAAGTTATGAAATACCATACTTGCGACAGCTATGTGTTGTATTTTGGTATTTATTTATGTCAAATTGAACTTACACTATTAGTATATTAAAATTAAATAATTTTTTTTAGTAATAATTTTACAAAATAATATGATAACGACATGCTTGCAATTATTATTTTGTAACCTATAACGATTTTTCATGTCATAAGATCACAACGAGCTACCTCATTTGGATAGTACTAGTCTTTAAAGGTTTTATTCTTATGAATTTTTTATAAAAAAATATTCTCACAAAAAAAAATAATGTAACAGGGATATTTAATAATTAAAAAAACGATACAGTATACACAATTTCTGTATAGATATTTTTGTTTTTATAGGATAAATTATGGTAGGGCCACCCTATTGTTTGGAGGATTTGTTTATTGTGAGCCTAGTTGATGATAGCTGGCACTGAGTGGGCTAGGTCAGCGAACGCCTCGACCGCATCTGTTCCCCGTCGCACAGGTTGGTGTGTTGGTCTCTCTCTCTCTCTCTCTCCGCACAGAGTTTGTTTTCCGATTAGCTCTTCTATTTGCCCACATTGTCTATGTCTAACTGGAAACCACTCTCCGTTTGCGATCAAGGTCACGATCACTCCGAAATTTGCGCCAAATACTGACTCAGTTCCTTCAACTTTGTTAGGGTTTTTGGTTCTGAAAAAATGGGGTTTTGTGTTCTCATTATGATCTGACGTGCTTCTGAACCAGAACCATCAAACTCCGAAGAAGAAGAAGAAGAAGAAGAGTCAAGGAGAGGTTCTTGATAGTCTCAAAGATCTGGTACTTCGCCGGTGGAAATGAGTGCGTCGAGGTTCATTAAGTGCGTGACGGTCGGTGACGGTGCTGTTGGCAAAACCTGCATGTTGATTTCCTACACTAGTAACACATTCCCTACGGTGAGCTCCAAGACTTGCATTTCAAAGCATTTCATTTGAATGTAGTGCAATTATAGTTACTTCTTTTATCTTTTGAAAATCTTTGTGGTCTTTTGCCTTTGATGTACCTCTGTGCTGGAATAGAAAGATGCCTTCTCTTTTGGAATCTCGTTATTTTCCTTTAGAAAAGTGTGAATGAAGTGAAAGAAAAGAGTTGATTTATTTATTTATAAATATTTTTGGAATGTTGTTGTTTAGTTGTATTATTTTGAATGATTGTAAAAAGAAACTACTACGTTAAACTGGGGTTATGAATTTCATCAAATTAGGGAATTTATAGTTGTTCAATGATTTTTGCGCATGATGCTTTTATCCTTCATTGAGTACTTCAAATACTGACTGGAAACAGATCATTAGAAGTATTTTGTGGTTTTTGCGCTGAACCATACTTTGCAAATGGTCGGAAATGGCCTTGTCAATCATATTTTGAGAGAGTTTAAAGGACTGATTTTGGTATGTGAATTATGACTGTATTGTCATGTGGCTTCATCTTGACACAATTACAGCGGGAAGCAGAATGTCTAATATCATAGGGGTATTAATACTGAATATATGAATTCTTTCTTCCATGTGTAAAATTAACGTGCATGAAATACATACATGTTCTTAGTTTGTCACTCTGGTGTTGATTATCGTCTATGTATTTTGCTTTCTGGGCAATTAAGTTTTAAGTTTAAATTGGGATTCTTTTCATTAAGAAAATTTCATCATTGGTTCTTGAAGATTCTTTGGATGTTACTATCAAAAAAAAAAAAAAAGAAGAAGATTATTTGGACGGAAGAGTGTTTTTCGAACTGACATGGTGGCACTCTTGGCCTTTCTCATGATTCAGGATTTAGATTGATTAACCAGAGTGATATAAGATTGTATGGTGAAGTTGCTTATTCTTTCTGCAAAATTTGAGTCTGCAGAGTATATTTGTGAACGAATGATTGTGCTATAACTTTTGGATTTTTTACTGACATTTCGTGGAAGAAAACTTGTTCGGTTCTTGGACATTGATCTTCTTTATGTTTTTGCAATGGGAAACAGGATTATGTGCCAACTGTTTTTGACAACTTTAGTGCAAATGTGGTTGTGGATGGGAGCACTGTCAATCTAGGTTTATGGGACACTGCTGGTAACTTCAAAATAGCTTGTTTTTATGCAAGATATTCTTTTATGTTTCGGCACTTCCACATTTTTCTTGTTTTGGGTTGAACTTCATTTATCATTTAACAGGTCAAGAGGATTACAATAGATTAAGACCTTTGAGTTATCGTGGAGCAGATGTATTTCTTCTTGCATTTTCTCTCATTAGCAAGGCCAGTTATGAAAATGTTGCAAAGAAGGTAAGACCCTTGGTTTTGTCCTATTTCAGGGGCTATTATTTGATATGTACTTATGGTGCGTTGACAACTTGTTTCTCTTTTGATTTCTATTTCAGTGGATTCCTGAATTGAGGCATTATGCACCCGGTGTTCCAATAATTCTTGTTGGGACAAAGCTTGGTAAGATACTCACATCACATTAGACTGTCACATTGTTGTTTTGCTTTTCATCCTTGTTCGTTATGAGGATTTTGTGCCCGGAGTATGGCATTTGGTTAGGTTCAGCATGGTCCTGGAAAATTTGTAGGAATCAAAATGGCTGCCTTACATCCTGTTTATTGGATAACCTCATTTGAACACAGCAGGGACCTCATTTAGTTCTTAGATCCAATATAATGAGGAAGCTTATACATACACAAGACACTGTGGTTGAATGTGAGTCCGATGAGGACATTTCATGTTAAATCAGCGGAGTGTATCAATTGAATTTTTCTTCTAATTAGGAAATTTGATTACTCCTATATGTGTGTTAATCTCATCCCATTATTGGCTTTTAATATGCTAGCTTTCAGTAGAACCTTCTTAGTAAACATATTGAATGGGGAAAAGAAAATCATGTCTTATTGTGTTGTGTCCAATGACTCCAATCTGATTGTTCATGTGTGCTTATCTTAGTATATTCATGATGTCTTGAATACCTTTTTCCTTTTTTTTGATGTATCCTATCTTGATGAAAGGTGGAAAATACCAAGGAATTTTTATGAATATGAATGGTATCTCAATGTGAGGTTCAGTTATTGTTTTCACTACTCTCTGGATGAGGTGTGGTTTTGCTTTGGGTTGGACGATATTTTAGTTTCAAGCAATAATAACTATCCTAAAATGAAGAAAGCAATAATTTGGAGGGTGAATTAGCGTACTTCATGTGATTCTTTTAGCATCATGTGTTGTGTTTCCAAGCTGGCCCTTGGTTCTTATGTTGACAAATGTCCACCATACCAGCTTTGGTTGGTAGATCTTTCCAATAGTCAAAGGTTTACCTCTTATTGTTCAGACTGTTTGTCATGTTAGTATCACTTGTGAACGTAAGTGGGAATTAGACACTCTGGAATCAGAATGTGGATGTAAGTTGGAGCTATGGACTTTCTTAGAGTTCATAGATTAAAACTTTAAAAACTTGGGAATGTTCACTTTGTTGGCATTGGATGTAGTGGGGTTCTATATTTTGATGGAGTTGAAAAATAGGAAAAGCTTCAGAAAGTGCTCTTGACCATTCTTGTTAATGTAACATAGACCTTACTCTAGTGTCAACTGTTGCTTTAAGTATCACTAACATCAGTAGCATTATTGGGATTCAACAGTAGCACTCTTATTGTTTCAGAGATGTTAGCAAGGCATACACGAGATCATCCCTATTTGCGTGGTCTGTTCTAATGGGACATGGAACAAAACGGTGCAATCGTTATGGGATTTCATTTTAGTATCTTAGGATCCTTTTTTTCTTGCACGGAATAGAAGAAGAAAGATTTACTTGCTCTTTCATTGAAATGTTTGTTCATAAACAGTAATGAATGAACTCCCTGTCAGTAGAAAATGTTGGCAGATTAGAGTTACCAACAAAAGTTGTCCTCCTGCAAATTATTTAATTTCTATTTTTATAGAGTAGGAAACAGATACAAAGTAATCGTTGGTTTTGATGCCTTGATGGGATTAAGTATTGTTGGTGACTGATGCTCCCCTTATCTGTATGGGGGTTGTTCATGTTTGAATCATAATCTTCACCTCTTAGGTATGATACTATGCTTGCTGAAGCCAAAAAATTTCCTTTTATCATTTTGTATGCCAACCAAGGGTTTACTTTTACATTCTTCTGATCTTTTTATAACAATTAATAGATTATCACCACATCTTATGATTTTGTATAATTTACTTTTGTACTTTGGTAGTAAATATCGTCCATAGGAAGTTCATCTCCATTTTCAGGAGGTTTGTAATTTTCCTTTCTTTTTCTGCACTGGCATTCATTTCACTAACAAGCCAGTAATCTGTTCTTCGCAGCAGGTTTATCCCCCCAATCATAAATAGTTTTAATTCTTTATATTCCTTTTTTTATTGTTATTAGAAACTTCTTTTAATCATCCCAAGTGTCTAGAATGCTTATTCTCTTGTTTGGGTGCTAAGTTGTCTTGCTTTTCTTCCTTAGCAAAGCTCTGTTTCTCTTCTCAAATTTGGTTTGGAGTGTGTGTACTCAATTGGTGTAGTCTAATGCCGCTAAACATTGAACTTGTCTTTGAATGCTTCTTTTACCTTGTTTCTATTCCTCAATTAAGATGGATTCTTTTTGTACTTCTGTGTTTCTCCATCCACTGTGCACCAAAAATGTCTTCTTATCTGATTATTAACCTGCCTTTTTAATTTATACCGACTCATTAATTATCTTTTCACTACTTTATCTGGTGGATTCCTCTTCTTCCTAGAAAGTTGGTCTCATGTTTTATGTTCTCCTTGGTCTGCAGATCTTAGGGAGGATAAGCAGTTCTTTATAGACCACCCTGGTGCAGTGCCCATCACCACAGCTCAGGTAAAGACTATTACTTACCATATCTTATTTTCCCTCCAGGGATTACGAGCTTGATATAAAGGTTTGTGTTTCATTTTCTATTGAAGGGAGAGGAGCTGAGGAAACTGATTGGAGCTCCTGCCTACATAGAGTGTAGTTCGAAGACACAGCAGGTATATATCCTTTCTCTACATTTCTTCGCACTAATGAGCCAAAATGGTTCCTTTCCTTGTGATTGACGGGGCCTATGCTATGTTCTTGTAACTGCAGAATGTGAAAGCAGTTTTTGATGCAGCCATTAAGGTAGTGCTCCAACCACCCAAACAAAAGAAGAAAAAGAGAAAGGCACAAAGGGCCTGCTTCATATTATGATCAAGGAAAGAATAGGCGTGGAAAGTGAAGATTATCTATCAGCCTCTCTTGATGCCGTCTTTGTCACTTTCAACCCAAAGCTTTCCTTTCAAGGAAACAGCAAGCCTTTGGTGTATAGTCTCCACTGACTTACTAGGGATTCCTGTGAAAGCATACTGGATTTTATCATCTGTAATTGTGGACTAGTTGTCCTTGATGTCGTGTGTGTCTCTGTTGTTCTACACATTTAGATTTGTCTCGTATATTAACCAGATGAGATAGATCCCTACTATAAGTGAACTGTTTCCTTGCATGAACAGGATTAAATTATATTTGTATCCTAATTTTAATGCCCCATCAAGAATTGGCTTACTTAAGATGCCTTATAATATACTCTACTCATTGAATGTGGCCCAGTTGATGGGAGCTTCACATTTCTTGTCATGCTTCTAGGAATATTATCTATTGCAAAACCAATATCCAGTTTATCAACAGGTGATGGTATTTGTAGTGAGTGGTAAGGGCTCCATGTGATTGTTTGGCCATTAAATCCTCTGATATATTTTCACTTTTTTGTTTTTTCATAAGGTCATAAATGGAAAAGTTCTTGGAATTTGCTTCTTAGAATCAAGAAGTCATGCTCTAACTTCCATTCTGCTACCCTCGTGATCTCAATTTCCTTCATTCCTATAAGTAAACCAGCCTCTGGGTTGCTTGGCCCCATGTCTAGTTTATTCATTATAAGCGAAGCCTTCTCCTCCTCGTTACTCTTTCTTCAATTGAAATCATTGAATTTGGCACTTCCTTCGTTTCCTCCCCAATGGTTCTCAATCAACTTCTGTTAAAAATAAAAGAAACTCAAGAGTTGTGTTGATCCTTTGTTGGTCCGCGAAGATAGATTGCACACAATTAGAATAGCTCTCTGGTTTACCTATCACCCCTAAATGAGGATGAAGGTGAAGTTGATTTACAGAAAAAATAAAAAATAAAAGTAAATACAAAGATGAGTTTTGAGCTATGCCATTTTAGTAATGTTAAAAAAAAAAAAAGCTATGCCATTTTAGTAAATGGTAATGGCAACAATATCTAAGTTGGGGAAACAATCTGGTTTTTTCAACTAAAAATTAAAAAATTTTATTTTTATTTTTTATGAACTTTTAATTTATAATTTTAATAATTGATTAGAAGCAAAAAGAAAAATAAATAAAAAAATCAACTTAAATAAACTGACTTATGAACTGTTTCAAAAGCTAGGCCACCATTTTTTTTTCCTTGAAAGGCAGCTTATATGGAAACTGCACTCAGTAATATGCCAATAGCAAGAAAAACTTTAAGATTTATTTAGAACTTGTCGAAGAGAAAAAGGAAGAAATGAAAAGGGTTTGAGAGCTAAATTGTAGAGAAAGTCATTTATTTTCTCTATTTAATTTTTTAAATAAAATGATAAAATAAAAAATATTATTTTTTGTTTGAAATTCAAAATAAAGAAAAATATAATAGAATAATTATTAAAAAGAAAAGAGAAAGGAATATAAAAAACAACGGGCCAAAAAATTGGTGGAACTTGGAAATAAAAACAACGGGTCGATTATAGAATGCGTGTCACATGCTCAAGTGGCCAAAATTAGTCCTCGGTGTCAGAGAGCGATTCTGGAGCCGAACAGAGCCAGCAGAGAGAGAGAGAGAGAGAGAGAGAGAGAGAGAGATCGGGGACGGAATCGGGACGGAATCGAGGACGAAGACAAATGGCTCGCCGAAGGCATCGCGGGCATTCAACACAATGCTTTCTATATGCATCGTGCACTGGTAATTAATACATATCAACAATTTTTCAATTGATGGTATCATCATCGAAACCCTAATTCTTGATTCGTGCATTTATCAGGACTCCAACAATCTTAGGGAAGCTCTCAAATATTCTGCCCAATTGTTGTCCGAGCTCCGAACATCTAGACTGTCTCCTCACAAATATTATGAACTCTGTAAAGCCTTTTATCATCGCCCACTTTGTTTTCTTTTCCTGTATTGGAATTCTATTGATTCTTGGTTTTGTTTACTTTATTTTTCACTGTTGTGATGTGTTAGATATGCGAGCCTTTGATGAATTGAGAAAACTCGAAATCTTCTTCAAAGAGGAAGACAGACATGGTTGTTCGATCATTGACCTCTACGAACTCGTTCAGCATGCAGGAAACATTTTACCTAGACTGTAAGTTGGAATCACTTGAGGTTTTGTCGTCACTCTTCTTATTGGAAGATTCTGGCATTTGTTGTAAAATTTACTTAATTCCTAAAATATTATCTGGTTCTTAACCTGTTCACACTTTGGTATAATGTTGGTGACATATGATTTTTCCTCCTTTTGTTTTTTAGTTGTGTATGTATGCCATAATTTTTATGTATGCAAAATCTCTCCTCTATCTGCCAATTATAGCCGTTAAACTTATTGGGTGGATGTGATATGGCTAAGAAAGAACCCTTTTGAATTTGTCAAGTAATTATTTACTTTCTCTTAACTGATTGCATGTCAGTATTGATCGGGTAGGAAGGCTTGATGTTTATTGATGACACAGTTATTTTGGCTGTATTACTGATTTAAAATCTCTATTACGTTCGTTAATGGAACAGTATGTCAGTAATTTTATATGCATGATGAAGAACATAACTTTGCTGTTTTGCTCTTTACATTGTACATAGGCAATATTGAAGATGCTTAGTGCCAAATACACTTTTGACTGTAATGAGTGATTTAGTTTCTTAAATAGGGATCTCTTTTGACGCTTCATTGCATGAGTTGTTTATATATATAAATTGATTTTCTTTCCCTTTCTTTTTGCTTTGCACTTGCATGCATTTTTTGCATTCCCAGACATGACCTATCCTGTGGGAGCATATAAAGTTCTTGTTCTTGATCTGTCAGGTATCTCCTTTGTACAGTAGGATCTGTTTACATCAAATCAAGGGAGGCTCCTGCCAAGGATGTCCTAAAAGACCTGGTTGAAATGTGTCGCGGTGTTCAGCATCCCATACGTGGGCTTTTTTTGAGGAGTTATCTTGCTCAAGTCAGTAGAGATAAGTTGCCAGATATTGTGTCTGGATACGCAGGGTAAGATGATCACCTTCTAACTGTTGGCTTTTTAAAATCCATTTCTTTATAATTTTTGTAAATGTGGACTCTTTCAAATTATGGATTGAATCTACCCTGTTAGTAAGCTTTTTATTGTTTCGGTGCAACAATTGAATAAGGTATTACAGCTGAATTATGTGGGATCTGCTATGTGAATCTTTTTGTTTTTGCCACTTAGCTATTTTAATTTGGTTGTGAGAGAGCTAGGAGGAAGAAATGATGGATTATGAGGTGATTTAGAACCAAAGTTTAAAAAAAGACTCACTTTTCTGTCTTTTTCTCTCTCTTTTGCCCCTTTTGCTCCCCTTGGGGGTGGATGGCCAGGCTGGGTCGGCCCTACACCATAAATAATTCCCATCGGGCCTAAAACTAGATCCCAAGCCTGCCCATAAATTATGTGTTGATTAAAGTGATTTGTGTATTTTTATTGATTAAAAATCAAGTGTTAATATTGTAACTATTTTTTTAAGAAATATTTTTCTTCTCAATAAACAAAGTTAAATAACATAAAATCTAAATACATACTATATATTTGCATATATAAATACATTGGTATACATATAATTCGGGCCGGGCCGGGCTTTAAGCAAAATTACCAAGCCGGTCTGTTAGTTGTTACATAATTGGGATTTTTTGTATCCCTCCCTCCGTCCCTCTTCCCCTCTCTTCCAAAGTGCCTGTTGAGAATTTGTTGTGTTTCGAGTAGACTAGTAGTGTCCCCTTACTAGTACGATACTTTAGTGAGCTGTGATAATTTCTTTTGCCATTTGTTATAAGCATTAATATCATAGCAGTGATGAATTTTGCTAGTACCTGAAGTTTCTGCATAAATTTGACGGTTACCTTATTGGTTTTTTTATCCTTAAATATGTACACATTGTTGGCTGTTATTTACCATCCATGTTGACCTTACTATTCCCCTTTTTTACACACATATGTTGACATGTGAAAGTGTATCCCAAATAATAGGATGTTACATTTACGCTTCAGTTATTATTTCATCAGCTCTTTGATGAGCAGTTTGTGGGCCATTTGAACGCTTAATGCCGCCAGCTCTGCCTTCCTACTTAAGGCATCCGCGACCTGGTTGGTCCGTCCAAGCTTATACTCTAGCACCATATCAATCAAACTTGGCAAGTTTGTCTTGCTTGCCATCGTCCCTGTTTTGGCGTGAGTTTCTTCTGGGTCAGGACTAGACTAGGAGTAGGTGTGTAGGCAGCCAATCTAATAATGCTTCTTACGGAAAAGTGTTTCAAGTCATTCGATTAGGGACACTAGCTACTCTGGATTTATCTTCTTAGTTAACAAGTTGTGCTTGTTAGCCAAAAAAAAAAAAAATGTTGTGCTTGAACTTTTCTTATGAAAATTTTATGATGTTTGTTGATGCTTTAGTTAAACCCATCTATCCTAAGACTGGCAGCATTGATTGTAACTATATGGTCGTTTTTCTTTTCCTTTATGACAAACTTCTTCTGATGTTTTGACAGAAATGAGCCTGATTTGAACTATTGTGAGGCAGTGAGGTCCTCTTTCACTGTTGAACAGTATAAAAAATAAAATAAAAAAAAGCCGAGACGTGAGACTTTCACTTGAGGTCTGATCTCTTTTTGTGTTGCCTAAATTTGTTTTCTCACAAGCCCCAAAGAAAAGGACTCCCAAAGTGGAGAATTCTATCAAATCAACCGGGATTTGTTTGCCTCTCTCTCTCTCTCTCCCCCCTAAAAAATACTATTATAAGTTATAATCATGTAAGCATTCCTCTTTATTGTATCTCGAAGTGCTCTTAGTCATAGGAAATTTGTCTAGTACATATCTAATCTTTATCTTCAATAACTTACTTTTGTAGAAATTGAACCTAATTTTTCCTTATGGTATTTGTATCGAATTAAGCCTATTACCTGTATGCAAGCTACATACATCTGAAGACTTTAATTTGGTGTTCATTATTGGAGGACAGAGTCCTTCTCAGTTGTCAAATACATCTTTTGAAGACTTATCAAGGGATCACATTGTCTCAACTCCATGATGATTGGTTGTCAAAGTGCTTCTTAGAAACAGAAAAAGTGCATTTATCATGGGTTGATCTTGTTCAAATCTTGAATACTCATTTGAGAATACAATGTCTTAAAATATAATAGTTGGCAATGAATTCTGACTGGCAATAAGTGGCATCTTATTGTTTTCCTGCAGAGATTCTGACACCGTTATGGATGCTGTAGAATTTGTGCTGCAAAACTTTATAGAGATGAATAAACTTTGGGTTCGGGTGCAGCATCAGGTTTGTTGGAATACACCTAAATTATTTGCTCTCTTTTTTTGACATGCATGGCACCCCGGTACTTACATGCCACGAAGGTAAAAATGAATCATGAAGGCATGATTTTTGGCCATGCAGGTGTTATAGTGCTTGTGATTCATTCATTCTCTTTGGTGATGCTGAGTTGAGGCCTTCAATGGGGCTTTCTGGTCTGCAGGGACCGGTCCGGGTGAAAGATAAACGCGACCAGGAAAGGAGCGAGCTTCGTGATCTCGTAATATCATTGTTCTGAAGCTGGTGAATTTTGCTAGAGAATATGATTTGTTTTTAAACTTCCAGAAAGGCATCATTCTGCATCGCTCTGAATTTCCAGGTTGGGAAGAATTTGCATGTTCTCAGTCAGATAGAGGGTGTTGACCTTGAAATCTACAAAGATACTGTTCTTCCCAGAATCTTGGAGCAGGTCAAATCTTCTGGTTCAACTCACAGCTGCTCTATTTCTCTGGTTCGGAATAGTATAGTATGAAATACCATCTAATCATTTTGTTATGTGCCCAAAATTTTTGGACAGGTGGTCAATTGTAAAGATGAGCTTGCGCAGTATTATTTGATGGATTGCATAATTCAGGTCTTTCCAGATGAGTACCACTTGCAGACTCTTGAGACATTGTTGGGTGCTTGCCCCCAACTTCAGGCGAGTAACATAATCATGTAATTTAGTGTATACCTTCTCCAGAGATCTTGCTTTTTTTTTTTTTTCCCTGCAAGGAGTGGAATCCAAAATCTGCTAATCGTCTCCTTTTTCATGACATCGGTCTAGAATTTCCGTATTTCCCCTTACAGGAATACAGCTTTTATGTTGTGAACTTTAAGATAGCTGTCTGTTGATCGTTCTTTTTTCATTCAAAGTAGAATAATGAATGTAGAGTTCCTTAAAGTACTTAGATCACTATTCATTGTAGTAGTTTTGATTTGTTCCTACTTCCTAGTTTCGTCAGTGCAGATGTTCAATTATCAAGTATAACAATTTGCTGAATTTAGAAAACTAAATGGAGATGTTATATTATAAGGAGTTTTTGGTGCTGACATGACTGGATCTCTTCTTTTATCATTACTTACAACTGGATTTCTTCTTTTATCATTACTTACTATCAAGCAGTCACGAACAATGGAAGTGCAGAAAAAATTGTTAACTTCTTCAAATTCGTAACATTCTCTTAAAGTCCTGAGGGACATCGTGTGAAGATTAAACATAGTAATTGGTTGTTTTTCTTAGTGACTGATGAAGATATTGTACTAGATTTGTACAAATTTATGTATATGGATCCTCTTCTTTTAACATAGTGTATTCCTAAAGATTTAACTGTTCTCTGTAGATGCTTTTGTTTTGTCATGATGAGCTTAATAAAGGCAACAATAAAAAGCTTCTCCTTACTGAGTCGTCATTTTGTGTCTCAGCCGACAGTAGACATCAAGACAGTGTTATCACAACTAATGGAGAGACTGTCAAACTATGCAGCTTCATGTCCAGAAGTGAGTTGTCCATATGCTTCTTTCATGGGTTCTGCTTTTATACTTCATTGATGAGGTCTTGCTTGCAGGTGTTACCTGAATTTCTGCAAGTAGAAGCTTTTGCAAAATTGAGCAGTGCCATTGGGAAGGTAAAACTCAATTGTGCTGCTGTAATGAATTAAACATCTTTCTGATTTTTTTCTACACCAGATATCTTACTTTCTAACTGCTTTATGGCAACCACTGGGTTGCATCTGTACCAAAAAAGCATGTTTACCTCTTCACAAAGGGTTATTCTTTGGTCTGTCATGAAATAGGAAGCTTTGATTCACAATTGGATATTGTTCACAAATGTACATATCAGAGTGTTTTTGGAGGACTTCTGAATATTGATGGCTTGATGCTTGTATCATACTTGTTTCTTACTGTCGGATTGTTCCCTTTTCATTGCCTATAATTGTACGTAATTCTACAATTTGAATCCTGAAATGTTTTGAAATTCATAGTTATATCTTAGTTATGTTGGTCATATTTGTTGTTACCAAAAAGCCTATTACCCTAGTCACTTCTGTTTTGAAAAGCAAATTAAAAAAATGATAAATTTTTATTGCACAACCCTAAAGTTCGGGAGATGGAAATTACTTATTGCAGCTATACAAAATATATGAATTGCATGTAGAGTTTTACTGAAGTTCTTATAAGGTGCACTTCGGCCTTGTTTGATATTTCATCTTTTTCTTTTTTCTTTTTGCAGCACTTAGGCCTTGTTTGTATTTCATATTTTTTTTCTTTCTTTTTGCTACTTTTTGAAATACAATTAATTTATTCCCTGTGTTGTATATTACATGTGCCTGGCAACCAAGATTTTAGTCTCTGAACTCTGAGGCATTAGATGCAAACGTATGCCCTGTAGATAAAACTTCTCTGACAATCTTATACTCAGTCCCTGGTGGACCGATTTGCCCCAAATCTCTAATATGTCAACATTATTTCTGGAAAACAGATGAGATCAATTTGGTTTACCTTTTGATAAAACTAGCAAGTAGCAATGTGGGATTCATTAATAACTGATACATATTAATTGATTTCCTTCACTAACAAATGGAAGGGTGTTGTGTAAACTTTTATACCGATACAAAAGCAAAAGATAGTAATATTGTATCAAAATGAACAAAAATACTTTTGGATCTTGAGTCATAAATCGCAGAGGCAGACCCAGGGCCCCGGGCTTGGGGGGGGGGGGGGGGGGGGGGGGGGGGCGCTACGGCTGCCCCCAAAATTTTTAAAATTTACCATAATTCCTGTCGAATTTTGGGTATTTTCAATGAAATATAGGTATTGGCGCTCCCAAATTTTTAACAAAATTACCTAGGTCCCTACAAAATTTTAAATTTTTTACCTTGGCCCCCCTCAACACAAATCCTGGGTCTGCCACTGATTAGTTTTAAAGTTGATTGAAAACAAATTGTTTGCTGTTGCTATACAAACGGAGATGTGCACCTTATTACTTCATGTTGTTTATCTAAGAGCACAGTTACAGCAGGTAATCCTTTTTCCCTATATTAAGTATCGTTAACTTCTTCATGCTCATTGCTCTGAAGCTTTCTTTGTGTGAAACCAATAGGTGCCCTCTTAAATAACAAAAGAATTTGGTTTTCCTATCCTTCACAGATTTATATATAGTTATTATGGTATAAATGAAATCACACAAATATGTTCTATAAACACAGATGTAGTATGTACGTCGTATGTTATGTTGTATAAAGTTGTATGTAGTTATTGTATGCTTGAATTCATGTATACAAGAAGGATAGTGAATGCACATAGGTTGGAGAAAAAATAGGGAGTAGAAGAAAAAATAGGAAAGTGAGAGTGAGAATAAGGAGATAGACAGGTTTTGATTGGTGTGCAAAGTAACTGACAAAATTATATTGACAAGCTTAAACCAAGTGGATATCAAAAGCCCATGTATTTGTATTGTTAAGTTATGCCATTCTTTTTACAATTTTAAAGGTTGACACCGTTTGTTCTAATGGCAGGTGATAGAAGCACAGGTTGACATGCCTATTGTTGGTGCCATTTCTTTGTATGTCTCTCTTCTTACATTTACTCTCCGGATTCATCCTGATCGGCTTGATTATGTGGATCAAGTGCTGGTATGTTTCTCCTCAAGTTGATGAGATATTCAAATGAAATGGAGAAATTTGGTCCCAATACTCTAGGTTGTAGTCCGTCAACTAAATGCTGTAATTGAGCATTGCTCATACTTGTTTTTTCTCTTTTTCTCTCTCCAACCACAAGAGTTTATAAGAGAATTTGGAGGGAGAGGGGGCCTACACATGTTGGATTTAAAAGAATTAACTTATTGGATTGACCATAACTTTTGCTTGCATTCACTGAAATTATTCTCAGTACACGGTACACCTGTAATTTACACCTGTAGTTTTAATTATGTGATCTTGCTAATTAGGGTGTACATCTTTAGATGCCATGTCATTTGGGCTCCTATAGCTCAATTTTTACACTTGCTGATTTTTATCCTTGTTCAAGGGAGCGTGTGTTAAGAAACTTTCTGGCAAAGCAAAGCTTGAAGATAATAAAGCGACAAAACAAGTTGTTGCACTTTTGAGTGCTCCACTGGAGAAGTACAATGATATTGTAACTGCCCTGACACTTTCTAATTATCCGCGTGTCATGGATCACCTGGATGATGGAACGAATAAAGTCATGGCAATGGTTATCATTGAAAGCATTATGAAAAATAACACTTGCATTTCTACCACTGACAAGGTATGCTACCTCTATTGTGTTATGAAAACCTGGCATTAGGATAAAGTCATGCCAGTTTCTACTATTTTGTTTGCGCTTTTCAAATATGTGCTCTGCATCCTCATTGCAGGTAGAGGTATTGTTTGAATTGATAAAAGGGCTTATAAAGGATCTAGAGGGAGCTTCTGTGGATGAGGTGCATAATAGAAGCTTCTCTAGCTGCAATTAAAATTTTAATTTCAATGTTCAGGCACTCTAATTAGCTCGTGAATAGATCCTTTCTGTGTTTATTAATTAGGTTTTTTACTGGTTTAGTTGGTTATGCATGTAGTGACCTCTCTCTCTCTCTCTCTCTCTCTCTCTCTCTCTCTCTCTCATGTACTTCTTGCCACCAGCTTGATGAGGAGGATTTCCAAGAGGAGCAAAATTCTGTTGCTCGCCTTATACACATGTTGTATAACAATGATCCAGAGGAGATGTTAAAGGTAATTGATGTGATGTGTTGGAGTCCTTTTCCCTTGTAATTGTACGTTTGATGCTAATTTTGCCACATCAGTCATTACTTGAGTTGGTTTTAATAAAGTTATGATGGATTCCCAAGCTTTGTTGAATTCTCTTGTTATCTTCCTCTTTGAAGTTTGATGTGCTGTTTAGAATAATTATTTTTAGAGTCCTATTCTGTTTGACTTTGTGGTTTGATTTGACTGGACTCAATGGTAAATTGTGTAGCACTCACTGTTCATCCAGTGAGGGGGTTGAGAAGCTGTCAGCTTTCTGTGTGCTCTCTACTTTGCCAGCCTTGAGATTCATTAATTGGCATAATGAGTTCCAATGTTTTCATCTTGACTTTGTAGTTTAAGGGAATTCATTAATTAGATTCCTTATGTTTATGTTATTTCTACATATGGTGCTTAACATAGTACTTTTGAATAATTCTTGATTTGAATTCATTTCTTTCTTCATAATCCTATGTTACATGGAGTCTTCACCCATAAGGGACTCATTATAGTTCAATAAGGGGGGTATGGGATATGTGTCTACTTTCTACATGTCTAATTGAGCATGCACCTAGCAAGCATGTTTGGTAATTCAAGTTTACTGGATAATTTTGCATAAAGACATGGTTCCTTCAAAATATTGAAATATCCTTCGTTAATGCTCTATGTTGCCAAAAATAAAATTTAGCCTTGAAAGTAGTAGAAAAATACCAAGAGACGAAAAAAGAAATTAGTTTTCCTAGTGTCCTTGGACTAGGGAATTAAATGAATTCAATACTTAAGACACATACACATGCCCAACTCATGTACCCAAGTCCATATAACATACTAAAGCACAAAGACACACATGACGGTAATTTTCTGAAAATGAGGATATGGACATAGCGGGAATATGACATTATTTTTTTTTATGTTTGCAATATATATGAATTTAACATCTACAAATCACCAAAAATATTGAAAAAATAACACTAATTCAACATGAAAACACCATTCAGTCCATAATTTAAACATTATTTAACATAAAACGGGATAAAAATAAGTTTACAATTTAAAACATAGCAATCTAATAGGTATGCATCTACATTGTTTTCCATTTTATAATTGGATGATCCCAAGTTATTTTTTCCAAACTTGCAATGTTTTTCATGTGTCTCCAAGCTACGGAGACATGTGTCCCCCAAGAGTCTGAAGTGACTGACCAGTATTGGTACGCAATGTGGATACTGCACCTGCTTGGAGGGACAATGCTTATTAGCTTCTTGGAATTCAATACTGGGAACTTATCAGTTGGTTGGTTATGGATGCAAAATACAATTTAGGGGGATGAGGGCAGTAAAACACAGCTTTAATACTTTCCTTCTTTTTTTGTTTTCCCGCTTTCTCTTCCTTGTGGGGTTTCAGTCCCTGGCCAGGAGAGGAATAGAGGGGGAGAAGGGGGGAGCATCATACCTATGCATGGTATGTATGGCTTCCATTTCAGTAGACTAGGTTGATATCCTGAATGATTCTAACACCTTAACTATTTTGTATGAACTTACTAAAAGAACTGTTGAAAAGTTTTTACTCTGCCTGCTTGCACCTGCCTTATATGATTTTAAAATATACATTAATCCTAAATGCATGAAATTTATCCATCATAATTCATACAAATTACAGACATTCCCCTCTAAATTTCATTTTTCAAATTTCAATAAATTTTCTTCAACATGGTTTTTCTACAAAATATTCATTCTTCTCTATCATCTATTCAGATTATAATTTATGATAAGATATCTGCATTGGTTATATAATTACATGACATATACAGGCATGAGTAATTGCATATATATTTATGTTTAATTTTCATGACCCTCAACACTTTTCAAAATAACCATGCGTTTACCCTGCTTCCATTTCATATTAGATTCTTGCTTTATTTGCAGTTGAAATGCTCCTCTTTTCTTTTATCGGTTTAACTCATTCTGGTATAAAACCATACGATCTTTTTTAAAAATAGACTTATCGAGTTTGTCCAAGGTGCTGTCACGATAGATGCAGGATTCTGTCAAGTAAGAAACTACAAATCTTATAAGATTTGGAACAAGAAGCACAGAATTGTGGTTCTGAAGCTGAATGTTACCTGAAACAGAAGATTTTGGCTGCTTAGAAAATGATAGATAATTAAATTTGGTCCAGCATTATTTAATCTTGCTAACTTTGACCTGTGTACTTGTGCTATCCCTAGGAATGAAGTCCATATAGTTTTTCCCCAAGACCAACGTAAATAATATTTCAGGTGTATTTTAACACTGCGCGTTTCATTTTGACTTCCGAAAAGGAAATTTTACAATTGATAATAGTAAGAATGGAGTTGACTGCTGGATGAATGCCTGCATCCGATGTTATCCTAGGATTGAAGGCACAAGGAGGAAAAAATTCCATTATGGTGTTGTATATTTGAAACTACGTTAAATAGAATCATAGCTGATTCTTGGGCATTTGATTTTTCTTGCATGCTCTTGTACTAATCTTCTTCAATGCTTTTATGTGTAACTGGCTTTATCACTTTTCTTTTTAATTTCTTGTGATGCTGCCTCTTGACAATGCTGTTTAAGACTTGTCAGAAATTTAAGTGTTTCTTCCCCGTATTATGACCTTACTAACATTTTTTTTGTACTTTTCAGATTATATATACTGTGAGGAAGCATATTATGACTGGAGGTCCAAAACGTCTACCTTTTACTGTTCCTCCTCTTGTTTTTTCTGCTCTTAAGGTTTGTTTCTTCTTTCTAGAGGTGGCAAGCTTTTCTATCATTTTGTCATCATATTGAACATTTAATGTTGAGTTGACAAAATGAACTAGTCAAATAACAATGCATTCAAAAACGATTTTTTATGTGTAAATTTAGTTTTCTAGTGCGTTAGGGCTTGCACTTTCTATAGCTTCTGGCAGATAAGAACTCATTCGAACTTAGAACCTTCAAATTTCAGATTTGACTCCTTGGTTGTGCATTTGACTTCTGGGATAGTGCTAGGGACTTTTGGTTGTGTTTCAGGTTTTTTTAAAATGAGCAGGCCAAATCAAGAGCACCTACTAGGCTTACAGTGTAGTATGTATGGCGGCTCTCTATAAGTTAATTTATCAAAATGGAAGTTACGTAGAGAGGCCTAATAGAGGGGATCGGAAAAGCTGAAGACTGAACCAATCATTTTCCAAGGTTAAGTGTCAAATAAGTTTTTGCTGTACTTATCCAAATCTTCTGATGCATGATTTGATTCAATTTGACTCCTCTTCAATTTGAATCCTTGGCCAAATGCCATATTATTAATGAATCTATGATAATTGGTAGAGAATCTTAGGATCTGGGATTCATCAATGTTACATGCATTTTTGGTGGCCTTTCAATTTCAACATGCATAAACTTTTTCCAAATTTCCCCCTCCAAAATAGGCTTCCCAAAGACTTCTCAAGGTTCCTAGGGTCACAATATAGTACTCTTTTGAATCTCTTCCCTTTTTAATATGCTATAGAGGGCTTTAATGCTCTCATTTAAGAGAGAAATTTTACAATTTTTTCTTTCTTTACATACTCCAAATAAAAAATTACTTTTTTCCCCCACAAGTTCCTGCATGCAAAAATAATTTTTTGATGTTAACTCTTTTTTATGAGGTTTTGTCCTTTGATATGGGTACTTGTGTCAATGCTAGTAACAACTGTAATGCTAGAATACATTTAAAATGTGATAATTAGGTTGTGTTGGTGGTTACTTAGGAGGAAATATTAGTTAATAGAGCAGACAAAAATGTTTTGAATTCTTATCAATATTTTTGGAGATGTTAAAAGAGTATTGATAGAAAATATCTAAAACCCAAATATGCTCCTACTGCACAAACAGGCACTCACTTGCAATGACATATACCTTATCAAGTTATGTAAATTTTAAGCGATTGACGTCTAAAGACAACCATTTAATTCTCTTTCACCAATTAGTATACAAGTGCGGAGTGCCAGCTGTTTAGCAGAATTTTGTTCAAACATGTGGCACAGGCTCCTTGCTTATATTTTCCGTTATGTGTGCAATAATTTTATTCTTCCTCAGCCTGTGAAAATAAAAGGAATATGTATAACTGTAACTAGAGTTGTTAGTTTTTGGGTACACACAGGTCTTGACTGTTTAGTACCCTTAAAATGGGCCTAAGTTTGAACTATTGATTGTGAGTTGCAGTTGGTCAGAAGACTGCAAGGTCAAGATGGAGAAGTTGTTGGGGAAGAAGTTCCTGCAACACCAAAGAAAATTTTCCAGCTCTTAAATCAGGTAAACTTTGCTCAAGTGATAGTTGCTGTCTGGTAAAGTTACTAAGCTCTTGTTGCTCCTAGATCAGAGATATGGTATGTGACATGTTTCGAATAATCAAATAACTTCTGTTAGACAGTGGGGTACTAATCTTTTGGAAAAAATGTTGTTGAATTTAATGAGTAGCCCCAGTTTAATATTCGATTACTGTAGAAGGCTTTGAAAATAGTTGAAAGCATTTCCGTCATTTGTATGCTGTATTCCTTATCATATGGCTTGTCATGAGCCTGCCTTACTTGAGTTTCTGTGTTATCTAACTTACCTTTCATGTCTATTTGGACATGAGTACTTATCACGGAAGACTGGTTTGAGTTCTCCCTTTTTGGTCACCTATATGCTGTTTGTTTTAACAGAATCATTTTTACTATCCAGTTGTAAGACATGAATAACAAAAGCATGTTTCCATTACGCCTGCAATTTATGCACCCTCATCTGCAGTTTTTATCAACATTCATCCTTGTGGCATTTAATAGCACAGCCTCTGTTCGTTTATTTTCCCCCCTGTAATGTTGAGGCTCTTTCATCTGTTCCCTGAATAGCTCATATCATTGGTCACTACTGCATGTCATAACACGGTCTGTTTTTTGTTTCAGACTCTTGAGACTCTTTCATCTGTTCAATCACCTGAACTGGCATTACGGCTGTATTTGCAATGTGCTGAGGTAAATTGCGACTACGTCAAGTACTCTAGAAATGTGGGCTTGGGAGATTATTTCCAGAAAGCTTTTACAATAGGCAGGAGGAGGATAAAAAAATTGATACTTTGCTGGAACAAATTATATTAATTGCAGCACTAATGACAGTACTTTTTAGGGCCCTTGTTGGAAATTCTTATTCATCAGCTGAGGCTGCAAATGCATTCGCAATTTTATATTCTGTGCTGCTTATGTGAAAATGGCATATTGTCATCACCATCATATATTTTCAGCTTTCATTAAATTGCATTAATACACATCTTTGCTTGCTTTCATTTCCCACCAAATGACAGCTTTAAATATCATGCTCTATACCATTGGTAGGCATAAATTTTTTATATTAGGGCATAAATTTTTTTATCTATATTTGGCTTTAAATTTTTTGTTTTTTTATTTATCTCAGGCTGCCAATGACAGTGATCTTGAACTGGCTGCTTATGAATTTTTCACTCAAGCATTTATTTTATATGAAGAAGAAGTTGCGGTAATTGGCAAGAAATTACTTTCTTGCGGTTGAACTCACTTTTGATATAATTACTTACATGAAGTGACTGTGATTGGGTTAGCTTTTGATAACTTTTTTTCTTCACATGATTGTGTTTATGCTCAGGATTCGAAAGCCCAGGTGACTGCAATTCACCTAATAATCGGGACTCTACAGAGAATGAATGTGTTTGGTGTAGAGAATAGGGATACCTTAACACACAAGGCAACAGGGGTAATAATGCTTGCACACTGTTGAGAATTTCCCTTTTTAGCTTGTTCTCATTAACATTCTGTTATGACACTTTTCCTGTGATCAGTATTCAGCAAAACTTTTGAAGAAGCCTGATCAATGCAGAGCAGTCTACGCATGTTCGCATCTCTTTTGGGCTGATGACCAGGATGGAATTAAGGATGGAGAAAGGTGTATTATATTGCACTCAAAACATTATTAACATTAGGAAAGCATGGCTTGCATCTTTTTACTTATTCCAGTCGTCATATTATCACTTGTACATACATTCTTAGTTACATTCTTAGCCTTTGTAGAATTCTGAACCTGTTTCAATTTTCGTGTTCAATAGTTTGTTTTCTGGCTATAGTATCTATTCCAGAAATATTTAGTTTCAGTTGATTTTTCAAACCAAAGAGATCTGACACCCTTTCGTCCTGTTTGATGGTAGGGTCCTGCTTTGCCTAAAGCGTTCATTAAGGATTGCAAATGCTGCACAACAGATGGCCAATGTTACACGGGGTAGCAGGGGACCGGTTACTCTCTTTGTTGAAATACTGAACAAGTTAGTAGATTAAACTGTTGACAAACAGAGGCCCATGCTTTGCCTAAAATTTGGTTTTATTTTAGAGAGTAATTTGTTGGGGGTAAATATGATTTCAGGTACCTCTACTTTTTTGATAAGGGAAACCCGCAGATAACAAGTGCTGCAATTCAGAGCCTCATAGAACTAATCAAAACTGAGATGCAAAGTGACACCACAACTCCAGATCCAGCTTCAGATGCTTTCTTTGCCAGTACGTTGCGGTACATTCAGTTTCAGAAACAGAAAGGTGGTGCAATGGGTGAAAAATATGATACCATCAACGTGTGAAGCTTGTAATGATGTTGTACAGTGTGAAAATGGGCATTTACCAAGTTTCCAGGGGTGGAGTGGAGCTGGCATTGGGATGGGCAATGAGGGGATCCAAATGGCTTTGGTTCTGCCATCTTCGCTCCAGGAGAGGGGTTGGTTTGGTGTTTTTAGGGTCCAACTGATTTGCTTTAGCTGCGGTTATAGCACTTTGTTTTTGGTAGCAATCTTATATTTGATAGCCTTAATTTGATATATCATTTGTGAAACACTTCTCCTTGGTTGGTTTAAATAATCATTTTGTAAATTACATGGGTGGGTGATATTGTTTGATTGTAATTTGAGTGTACAAATGAATCTTAATTCTACCTTGATTGTGCTTACATTGTGGTTTTAATGGTAGTAGTCTCATTTAGTGATGAATATTGTTATTATTACTATTATTATTATTATTATTAATTATTGTTATAAATGCAAGTGAAGCAGGCGGTCTACGTAACAACCTGAAGAGTCTTTTCTGCGTTTGAAATTGCACCCCTCTTCCACATCCGTAACATTTGTGGTCATGCCTTCTGGTAGAAGTTTATATGGGAACAATGTGTGGAGCAAATTATTAAACCCTTGTTTTTGTTGGGTTACTTCGAGCTCACCTACACTATTTGGTCTTCACAATTATATGCATTTGTGGTACATTTTAATCAAATATTTATTATTTGTTTTTTTAATATATGCCTGTTTATTATTTCACACCATTAATAATATGCGCACCATCATGTGTGCTCAGAATATGGTTGTTTTTTTTTTCTTTATTAGGTATCTGAATCAGCTTGAGCGGAGTGTTACCGGCAATCGAGATTGTCGGTCATTTACCGTGGGATAACTGCAACGGCTGATGTGGTAGTCATCACTGAGTGTTACCGACAATCGAGATTGTCGGTCATTTACCGTGGGATGGCTGCAATGGTTATTGACAATCGAGATTGTCGGTTATTTACCGTGGGATGGCTGCAACGGCTGATGTGGTAGCCATCTCATGGTGAGTGATTGACAGTCTCAATTCAATTGTAGGTAGCATTTTTTGTTGATGCAAATTGCTTCTCGCCCCCTGCTGATATCACCCCCACAATACAGAATTTGTCCCCCTTTGAAATAACCTTTATACCCCTCTTC
>CM065389.1:1987500-2022500 GCA_033060915.1 Euryodendron excelsum | reverse complement strand
TTCCTGGTTAATATTGATGCCACCCTCACTCTTTTTTCTTAATCTTCTTCTCTCTCAGCATTCCTGGATTACCATCATATTCCCTACAAAATTGTGGAGGTCAACCCCATCAACAAAAAGGAGATCAAATGGTCTGATTACAAGAAGGTCCCCATACTGATGGTTGATGGTGAACAGATGGTTGACTCATCAGGTTTGCTTCCTCCTGTTTTCTGATAAAGAACTTTGGGAAATTGAACTGTTTGTTTCGTCATCATTAGAATTTTGCAAGCTTTAACAGTTTGTTCATGGCCTACTTCGAGTTCCTTTTTAACTATTTTACATTATTTTGAATGCTCCGTGTTTGCAGACATAATTGATAAGTTGTTCCAAAGGATCTATCCTGAGATAGCTATCGACTCTGCCTCAGATGGTGATGAAGAAAGGAAGTGGCGTGGGTATGGTCTTTCTCATAGATTTTTCAACTTTCCGAACACTATAATTTGCTTAGTCTCTGTACAAGCTAATTTAGCTTAATGGTCTTTTTTCTGTTGACATTATCAATTAGATGATGTATAAGGAGGAAGAGCTTATTCCGATTACTTGTATGAATTGCCTTGCCAATATTCGTTTGTTTATATGTTATGGGCCTACGGCAATGTTATGCTTATCAAAAAAAACATGTGTTGTGGTAATATTCTCGAAATGCTGATTCTGTCACTTTTTTTTACTTGAATGAATATTACATAAAGCTTGTATGTGATATATTTTGTGCTAAGGCTACTACCTGTGATGTAGGTGGGTGGATAATCACTTGGTGCATGTATTATCACCAAATATCTATCGAACTACTTCTGAGGCTCTTGAGTCATTTGACTATATCACAACCCACGGTAAGTTTGTAAATTATGCTTGGAATGTATGTATTAGGGAATAATTGGATTATACACTCTTTAAGACTTTGAAGAATGGGACATAAAAGCAAGAAAAATGACAGATTTTTTTTCCCTTCTGTTTTATCAATCTTTTGATTAAAACTTATCCGTTTTTAAAACCAATGTCCCTTTATTTAATGCTGCTGAGTTATTCTTAGGTGTTTGGTATCTTTATATTAAAACATAGACAAGTTGTGGCATCCACATATTTCTCAAGATATTTTGGTAACCTAGTAAAAAGATCAAAAGTTATTCAACTTGACCCTGTAAATATATTTCAACTTTGTAAGTTATTCATGTGTCCAAGACAACACATGTTCTACATGGTAATTATTTCGAACTAGGATAGTGAAAATGTTTACTTAATTCTGCTTCTTTGGCAATACAAGTAGTGGCTGTGGCTGAAGTGGGGCTGTCAGAACATATTGATCTACAATTTCTGGAAAAATGGATGAATTGATTCAAGGAATCTAGGAACCCTTTCCTGAACTTTCTCCATGTGCAAAAGCTGTGGGGCTGTTTGTAAAAGGTGTCTTACTTATATACACCTTTGATGTTGCTTATACACCTTTGATATTGCTGCCGCCTAAGAAGAACGGACACTCCATTTAGAGTGCCGTATCTGTGTCCAACACGTGTTGGACACACGTACTCCTTGGACATGCCGGTATACGAGTTGGACACACCAATTGGCATGTCGTGAATTTTTATTATATTTATTTTTCAATGGACAAGTATTGGACATATCTAGGACACTTTGTGATGACTTGTGGATGTTACATTCATATACATTACACATAAAAATGTATAAAAATATATTTGTTTGCCATATCTTTGCTGCTTCTGTGTCTTCACTTTTTGAAAAGGGTAATGCTATACAAACAAAAAATTTATACAAAAGTTCTGTATAAAATGATGTGTCTTAATGAGTGTCGTTCACTCCAAAACAAACACCCACCATATGAGCTTTTAATTACAAAACTGCTACTGTCATTGCCACATCACTTTGTATTCAAATTTTGTATGAATCTTTTGTAAGAATAGCATTTTCCTTTTGAAAATTGTCTTATCCCGTGTCTGTATCCGTGCTTCTTAGGTTGCCGCTGAGAGGGAATTGTTAGGTAGGGGATAAACTTATCCATATTTTCTTGAAATTGCAGTTCAAACCTCATTGGTTCCTTGCGACATTGGTTTAAATGCATCAGTTATATTTTGATTCTTTCTTAAAGCAAGTTTGATCAGTTGAGTCCTCTCAATTATGCCTCTAGATAAAAAGAGTGGTAGAAGGTTTTCTGTGTACAACCATATGTAGTTGGTATATAAAGCATTCTTGAGCTTGAGAAATATAATATAATGATGATGAGGTTTCATCGTTGATAATGAAATTCTCTATTCAGTAGGTGTTTTTTTAGTTTCGTGATCATCTAACAATCATTTTGTTGAATGAAATAAATTGCAAATGTGGTGGTAGGTTAGGGGCTAATTTTGGCTAATTTCTGTCTAGCCCAATGAACCACTATTTCTAGTTGGGCTGTGTCTGATCTTCTGGTTATGTATCAACCAAGAGCCAATGAAGGTATTTGTGCTTAAGGACTTCTTTGCAGCTGTTTTAGTTTAGAGGTTTTATTATTTTAGCACAATAAAATTTCATTGTGCTACTTATTAAATCCCCTAGAGATTTCTACTGGTTTGCTTTTATCATTGAGCTCATTCTTGCTATATTAAAATCACTCACCATGATGGCAGATTGAAACTGGTAAAAAAATATTTTAAAAATTATCGTAATACCATCTAATGATTATAGGAAATTTCAGCCTCACTGAAAGGATAATAGCGAAGTATGCTGGAGCTGCAGCTATGTATTTTGTGTCAAAGAAACTTAAGAAGAAACACAATATCACTGATGAGCGTGCAGCCTTATATGAAGCTGCAGAGACATGGGTGGATGCTCTAAAGGGTCGAAAATATCTTGGTATGTTCAACTCCTATTTAATGTTACTGTGATTAAATTAACAGATAGATGAATCAAATCTTTGCTTTTGTAACATTATGATTTTTTTACAACTTATCTGAACAGGTGGGACAAAACCTAATTTAGCTGATCTTGCTGTCTTTGGGGTTTTGAGACCTATCCGCTACCTGAAGTCTGGTAAAGATATGGTGGAGCACACACGCATCGGTGAATGGTACACTAGAATGGAAAGCACCATGGGAGAGTCTTCTAGAATAATGGCATAAAGTAAAATGCTTTCAGCTGGGTCAGGAAATATGCCATTTTTCTGAGGCCTAGAAAAATTTTCTTATGTGATGACAAAACAGATAAAGAGCAACAATTACTGTGAAAATTTTAAGGTAGATGACATAGAACAATATCAACCTCTTGGCTTTGCTAAGGAGGTTAATATGTTTGGTAGCTATTTTATATGCATTGATCTGTTTGATGCACTCTCAACGTATTTGGACACGCCGTGTATTTCATGTAATGCACTCTTAAACTAAATGATAGTGGGTTACATACATATATATATATATATGTATATATATCAAGTATACTATAACTTACTGTTGTGGTTAAAGATAGCAGTTGATGGAGACATTGGTTTCGAATTCATGGATGTGAAGCAGAATTGGAGAATTGAGGGGTAATTTTGCAGAGCAAATAAGGCAGCAGAGATTGGCTTCCCAAGGTAAGGCCTTGTTTTCCTAGGCATTCATCAAGAGTGGTCTCATCTCAGGTGAGGTGACCTGACCTCCTCCCATTGATAAGCTCTGCTCATCTTTTTTCTCGAGTTCCTTTATAACAATTCAGAAGGAACTGTGATCTATATATGTTTTCAAAGCAAAATAATACTGGAGGCTAAAGCGATTAACAGTCACTTATGCTCTGTGCCCCGTTTCTGCGACCAAACTTTTTTGTAAGAGTCCCTAGCTTTTAACGATTCGACCTCTGCCATATTTGAAGAAGGTATCCTCCTGGGGTTTGTTGTTCTCACCCGAAATATTTAGCTCAAAAGGTCTCTTGTCAAGTACACACAGTCAGAGTTCTTATTTTGTTTCCTGTCAAATAATGCACTTCTCTCTCTCTCTCTCTCTCTGACTCGGATCAGTAAGATCTTCAATGGTAGCAACCAGAAAGTCTGCAAGTGCAACGTCTTTTACCCAATTTTTTGTCTCTATGAAATCTGCCTCCAACTGAACTTGTATATATAAATATATATTATTTTCTATTTTTTTCATATTTGGGCTGTTTATTATTTTCATTGTTATCTTTATTTGCATGTGCAACATCTGTCGTTGGGCCCAATACCCACGGTGGGTCAGAGATACTCCAAAGCGTTCCCTAATACACAATTTGCAAAATGCCCATGATGAGAAAAGTATGATCCTCCGGTGATTTTTGATTGCTGTGGTTTACAGAGCCGTCGGAGTGACTTCTATCAAGTCCAGAGGTCTAACAAGTCACGTAGAAGAACCCACAGGTCCACACTTGGCGACGACCACCGCCGAAGTCTGATATCTGGGGCCCACAAACGAAACAGGTCTGGCCCACAGATATAAAATTCAATGATTTGGTGATTAATCCTTAACCCCTTGATTTTGGGCCTTGACTTAAAGTTCCAGTCTTCTTGCTTGTGTAACAAGTTTCAAAACCCAGTAACCGCCAGTCGGGATGACAATGCCCACTGCTACAGTACCATAATCGCACGGTCAGAATTTTGCCACCTGGCATACAAAACCAGACGTACGGTGTAAATTTTGTCCTTTTTTTAAACTGATTACGGGTGTATGCTCCGGTAGTTCTGGCGCTCTATTTTAAACGGAAGAACACAAATAAAGATAGAGGGATATGTATCAATCAAACTGTTTTTTTTTTTGGGAAAATGTATATATTTTTGTGGGTCTATATATTCACGTTAAAAATAGGGGAAAAAAAAAAACCCTATTCTTCAGCTTTTCCCAATGACTAAACTGACAAGTTCTTCCAATCTCTGATTCTCTCTCCTCTAAAACTTCTGACTCTGTCACGCCCCAATTGAATGAACAAATCTCTCCACCACCACCAACGACTCGCCCTTTTCTCTTTCTGTTTCTCTCTCTCTCTCTCTTCTCCCACACTCTGTGTAATCTCTGACCCGAGAGTTCTGTCACAAAATCTGCATGTGTACGTCGTCGCTTACGGCCTTTATTTTCTCTCTCCCTCTCTTAAAAGCTTTTTCAGCCTTTTTGGGCTTTGACAAAAGAAGAAGAGAGAGAATCCTATCCACGTCTTTTTCTCTCTCTCCCCCCATTTTGTTTCCTTTTTTTACTTAATTACGTTTGCATAATCAGCTTTAAAGGATCCCACTCACTATAATTATGTATACAACGGCAAAACATATATCAGTATTCACGGCCCACGGGTTCCTTTCATGTTACTCTCTTTCTGTTAAACCACAAACGAAAGCAACCAAGGAGGCAAAGGTTTTGCCCACTCGAGAGAGACAGAGAGGGAGAGGGAGTTTTGGAGAGAGAAAGTTCATGCATCTCTTCTGATGTAACAAGAACATGAACCCTCTTGCTTTTAACCTACCCCATCTCGTTTCCGTTGAGGGTTCTTATTAATAGGAGAAGGGTTGCTTTTGGTGTTTCTTCTTGATTTTCCTGGTTTGAAGTAGTTAATATGGCTGTTCAGGCACAGGTGTGTTCTGAAAATCTGGCCGGTTTGGCCATGTTTGGCTCGCAGGATTGGCTTTTGAGCTCTGTTTTGGGGAACGACGATGGTGTGTACTTCAATCTTCAAGAACAGCCACAACATGCAACCCTACTTCACCAGCGGCAAGGGTTTCAATCTCTTGGTAGTAACAGTTTTCCTGGGGCTTCTTCTATATCAAGCGGTGTTGACATTACGTCGATAGCATTTTCTCAATCTTTAGCAGTTTTGCTCGAGAAGCAGAGGCAAGAGATTGATTGGGTTCTTCAGCTTCAGGTCAGAATCAAGCAAATTCATAAACATGTGCATGTTACGTATATACCCTATACATATATTTTTATATACATGTATACACATACATAATTATGCACTCGACAAATGGGTTTTTTTTACTATCATGCGCATATGTATTTATATATTTAGGATGTGTTTGTTATTTGTGGAGAATTTCGTTTCTGGATTTTCGTGGTTTTGCAACAGTAGCTGAAAATCATGGCTTGATCTAATATGATTTTTCTCTTTACCCAAACAGAATGAAAGATTGAGAACTACTTTGCAAGAAGAAGCGAGGCAACAGCTAGCGGTTCTATTACAGAGGTACGAATCGAAAATGCTGAGCTTAATGTGGCAAAAAGACGGAGACTTGGCAGTTGCAACAAAGAAAACGATGGAGCTTGAGGACTGCCTGAGAAGGATAGAGATGGAGAACCAAGCATGGCAGAGAAAGGCCAAAGAGAACGAAGCAAAGGTTGCAGACCTCAACAACACGCTCACGCAAGTTAGAGAGAGAGTCACTTTGACCTCCAACGGAGCCCAAGACGCAGAATCCTTCTGTGATTCCTGTAACAGAGGAAACAGAGAGGACGATAACAGAGGAGACAATGACCAAGAAGCAGCAAAAGAAGAAGAAGAACAGAGCAAAAAGATGGCTTGTAAGCTCTGTAATGCTCGAAGCTCGTGCGTTATTTTCCTTCCTTGCAGGCACCTCTGTTCGTGCAAGTCTTGTGAAGCTTTTCTTGGGTCTTGTCCTGTCTGTGAATCTGTAAAGGAAGCAAGCATGGAGGTTTTCTTGGCCTAAAGCATCAACAGAAAAAGAAAGGCAACAAAAAAAAAATCAAAAAAGTTTCTTTTTGCCTTTTTTTTTTGTGTTTTTGGGGGGGGTGGTTTGGAGGGCACTTTTTGATTCCCATGTACTGTTTTGGATGGTGGGTTTCTGGGGTTTTTGCTTTATTTTAGGGTCTCTGTTATCAGAAATTTTATGGTAGTACGAACAATGACCCCCAAATCAATGGAGGTGATTCAAAGAATCTTTCCTTCCCCTTTTCTGGGATTTTTGTAAACCTTTTCCTGATTTAGATTTATTTTCTTGGTGAGTTGATTTGTGGGTTCGCCGATAAAAATTGCCAGCCAGCTCTACTCTTTATCTTAGCCGTAATGCTGTACCTTTTTCTGTGTATTTCACTGGGAAGAAAATATCTGAAAGCACAATAATGAAGCATGGGATGGGAACGGCCAAAACCCATCCACTGCTTGTCTCTGTATTGCCTCCACCGAGGAGATATCCGTATTATCATCAGAGCCTCATTAAAGCGCACAAACGCCAGAAAGCTTACAATTATAACGGATAGTAAATTTAAATTTAAATAATACAAACAAAGAACTTCGTTTTTTATGGGAGGAATAAAACAATGTGTGGAATTTGGAAGGGAACTCAAGACAAGTAAATGGACCATGAGACCTTTAACGCCCTTTTCTGGCCCATCGACATGACGACCCGTTAGGTTTGGTTTGGTACCAGTTTTTTTCATCGCTGGGTTTGGTACCAGGACAAATAAATTAAAATGTTTTTGCCATGTCAAAACTTTATGACTTTTCTTAATATCTGGTTTTCATCGCTGGGTTTTGAGTATCCTCTATTTGGTTAGGAAAGAAAAGGACTGGAAAGTGAAAGGAAATAACTTTTTATTGTTCAAAGGAAATATAGAATGCAGGGCTGGCTTAATCTAATTTGTGACTTAAGGTGATAATTTTAAATAAGGCCATTTATACTTTTTTAAATTGTTGCCAAAAAAATTTGGATTAAACCGTTGAAATTAATTAATATGTTGATTTTGGACTTTTTTTTTAAATGTAGAAACTATATAAGATTTAACTATAACATATAAGATATTTAAAAAATTATGGCTTCTAAATTTTTTTTGTTCAATTCACTTTATTGGGTTAAACTAGTTTGGATTTTTTGAAAGTTAACTGATACAGTTGATTTCCGGTCTTTTTTTTTTTATGAGGCCCTCTTTCATCATCTGGACTAGACTTTTTGTTCAAAAAATTTGTAGAACCTAGGGTGTTAGTTATAGCTTATAAAAGCCTGTAAAAAACATCGAGCCCTCAAAATTTTATTTATTTGTACAATTTGTTCATTAGTTAAATTGGTATTTTCATTTAGAAAGGTAATTTTTTACTTATTTTTTGTGAGACCCTAATCTCATAATTTCATAATTAGTTTAATTATTTATTTGAATTAGTTTATTTAATTTAACTACATTTATTACATAGTTAATTGGTATGTAAAATTATGTGGGTGCATTTGTGTGTGACATGTATCGTTTCATCATTAGTGAGTTAGTTGATGAGTTATTGGTAAGTTAGTTGGTGGACTCTTTGGTGATGAGGTTAGTTAGATTGATTAAGAGTTTGGAAATAAAAGTTATGTGAGTAACTTGTTGACTCTTCATCATTCAGATGAAGAAGAGATAGAGAGAGAGAAGAGGAAGAAGAGAGGAGAAAGGAGAGACAAAAGAATAGGAAGAAGAGAGGATAAAGGAGAGAAAGAAGAAGATGAATAAGAGATTGAAGGGAACCTTGTGTCTTCATTCTTAAGCTGAGACATCTTATGTTCATGATTGTGTGATGGTGTATTTATGGGTTCTTGCATTTTTATGTCTTATATGTCATGTAAATGGGAGTAGGAGATGATAGCTTTCATGGTAAAAACTTGGAATTATCCATGACTACTATAACCAGAGTTATCTCCATGATAAGGTTGCTGTTTGGGGACGTTTTGACCTAACTACAATTCTTAGTCGTGGCTGAATTATTGAACACTTTAACTTGGAGTTATGATGGTAATTTGGGCTTTGGTTTCACTAAAAAAGTATCATAATTTCGAATTATGGTAAATTTTTTAAGTTAGACTATCTCTGCAGAATTCTAATATCCAGATCTGCAACCCTTAGTTTGACAAAACATTAGACTAAGTTAGAGTAGGCAAAAAATTATAAAATTTTTATTGTATCTATTAGATACGTAGACGATAATATGTACCAAATTTTATACCATTTTGTTGTCGTTTATTTGTATTAATCACCTCTTAAAGATAAACCATTTACTGCGGAATTTTCGTTTCTGTAGTACTGTCCTGTATTATAAAGTACCAAATAAATACGTTAGCTTGTTTAAAAAATGTGAAATTTGGTAGGAATACTCTATGAGATATCTATTTCGTATTTCCCAAGTTTTTGAATTGTTTGGTATAATCTCACAAAGTTATATCCATTTTATGAGACCTGTGTCAGTTTTGACAGATTAGAGAACTTAGTGAATTTTGGTACTTTTCAGCTATTGCATTATATTGACAGCTTAATTGAGGTTATTATATGACATTTCTAATACATCATGTCAGTTCTATGACTTGTTTGCCATATTAAACCTAGACCCTTTTAGTTTATAATTCTAAAATATCACTATTACTTCATTTTCAGAATTTTTTTTAGAAAAAAATTATAAAAATAAGATTTACTTTTTATTGTTCTAAAAGTAAAGTTATGGATCCGTATGATTAGTTCTTATTATTCTCATTTTTATATTTATTTTTTGACCTTTTGTTTTTAAAAGTAATAATAAAAACCAAATTCCAAAATCAAATTTATCATTAAAAAGTAAAAATTAAATGCTAATTGGGAAAAAGCTTATAAAAAATTAAAAGCTAAGTAAAAAGTTATGTGCAGATTCCATTAAAAAAAATAATTAATAATATTAGTATTTAATCTTTTGTGAGCGAGAGTTATCACTCCCACCCCCTGACACGAGAGGTGGAATGATGTGATGTTTGGTTTATTTTTTTGTCTGATTATGCCCTTATTTTGTTTTTGGCCGGTTAAACATGTATCAATGGTTTATTTTTTATTTGTTGTTTTATTTTTATTTTGTTTTGATTAATTTGATTTTTTTATAAAATAAGAAAAGAACAAAAAAAAAATAAAGGTCATATCAGTGAGTGAAATTGTTAGGGGATATGAGATTAGAGATTTTATTCTCGGATACGATTTTCTGTTCGGATATGCCTTTTTTTATACACCTGAATTTATCACTGATTAAGCAAGCATTTGTTATTTTTTATTTGTTATTTTATTTTTATTTTGTTTTGATTAATTTGATTTTTTTAAAAAATAAGAAAAGAACAAAAATAAAATAGAGGTTACATCAGTGAGTGGAATTGTCAGGGGATATGAGATTAGAGATTTTCTGTTCGGATAATATTTTCTGTTCGGATATGCCTCTTTTTATACACCTGAATTTACCACTAATCAAGCAAGCATTTGTTATTTTTTATTTGTTGTTTTATTTTTATTTTGTTTTGATTAATTTGAATTTTTTTAAAAAAGAAAAAGAACAGAAAAAATAGAGGTCACATCAATGAGTAGGATTATCAGGGGATATGAGATCAGAAATTTTTTATTCGGATATGCCTCCCTGTATACAGTTGAATTTATCATTGATTAAACAAGAATTTGTTATTTTTTGTTTGTTGTTTTATTTTTATTTTATTTTGATTAATTTGATTTTTTTAAAAAATAAGAAAAGAACAAAAAAAAAATAGAGGTCACATTCGTGAGTAGGATTGTCAGGGGATATGGGATTAAAGATTTTTTGTTCGGATATGCCTCCCTCTATACACTTGAATTTACCATTGATCAGGCAAACATTTATTATTTTATTTTATTTTCATTAATTTGATTTTTTAAAAAAACTAGAAAAAGAACAAAAAAAAAAAAAATAGGGATCACATCAGTGAATGAGATTGTTAGGAGATATGAGATCAGATATTTTTTGTTCGGATAAGTTATTATTTTTGGTATATTTTTTTATGACAAATCAAACCAGTAAAAAAAATGCATTATTAATTCCCAAAGATAGTCTCAAGAAACAAATCTAAATTCTTTTACTTTAGTGTTTTTAAAAAAAATTTATGTTAATTAGTTTTGTATTAAAATTTTTAAATAGAGAAAAATTTAAAAAAATTAAAAAATTTTAATCAAAATTTCTTTCTTTTATAAAAATCGGGAGGTGGGAGTAAAAAAAATTATAAAAATTTATTATAAAAATTTTATTTATATAAAAATCTGAGAGTAAAAAGAAATTAAAAAATTTTGATCAAAATTTTTTTTAATAAAAGACTAAAAGATGAGAGTAAAAGAAAAAAAAATTAAAATGAATGACAATAATAGAGTAATAGAGTAAAAAATTTATCAAAAAAATTAAAAAGTTTTAATTATCAAATCAAATGGTGGGGTGTCGGGTGGGAGTAGAGTTTTTCTTTGTGAGCGGATGGAAGGAACAAGACAGGAGGAGGTAAAGTTGGTAAACCAACTGGCTGTTGTGTTGTGGACCTGTGGTCCCTGCTAAGCCCTCTGGCCAACTCGAACTGTCGGCGGTCACCACATGCGGTCTCCCACTCCTGCTGATACGTATCGATACGTGGCAGCTGAACACGCTTAAAGCACCAATACTTTCGTGCTTGGAGGGTTCGAGTTGGACGCAACACTCCATCTAATTATTCTGACCGTTTCCCGAGAAAACGAGTTCAAGAAAACAAGAAGCTGCTCTCTCTCGCAATTTCGTCATCGTCCCAACCCACCCGCTCCCACCCCGGTCTCTACCTGCGAACAATGCAACAAGGAGACTATAGCTCTGTCTCATATTACCAATACCCTCCAAATCCCAACCCTAATCCCAACCCTAATCCAGCTGATCACCACCCGAGCCCTTTGCCGTCGACGTACGCCTCTGCACCTCCATTCTCCACCAATCACTCTCCCGCCGATTACTCAGCTTATCCCTCCACATACCCTTCGTATACTAAAAATCCCGATCCTGTCCTCACCGTCCCTTCCGCTGCTCCTTTATACAACGCAAATCTAAACCCGAATTTACAGTCATTCACTCCTTCCCCCACTCAACCTTCGTCTTCTTTCCCATCGTACGAGCAGCATGGGCCATACCAACCACCGACCCAGCAGCAATCCTATTATCCGCCGTACGATCAGCATCAGAAGGCTCCGAATTACGTCCCTCCCTCTTCATTCCCTCCAAACCCTAACCCTAACCCTACTCCCAGTCCCAACCCGAACCCACCTTACACCACCACGTACTCGTCCCCATACAGGCATCTAGGCTCTTCAGTTCCACCTGTATATGAGAATTCGTATGAGAGTAATGTGAAATTTGATCAAGGTGGCGGTTACCTCGACGAATCTTCTGATAGGTATAGTGGAGGTTACGGTCGGAGCCGGTCCGATTTGGGACCGGATTTGTATGGGAAGCTATCGGATAGTGGGATGTCCCGGTATAACTCAGGTTCGTATCGCGATGATGGTTATGGTGATGATTTTGGTGCGTATGCTTATCAAGGGAGTAAGGTGGAGCCGTATGGTTCTCGAGGCACGGCGCCGAAGTCGTCAACTAGGTCAGCGTTCGATGATTTTGGAAGGCCAATTAGTTTCCCTTCTGGGAAAGATCAATCGAGTCCGGCGAAGATTGTGAAGGCTGTTCCGAAGGCTGATACACAGCAAGATGTGAAGAGTGGGGTGCAGAAGTTCAGGGTGAAGCTCTTGCCAGAAAGTGGAGGCCAGAGCACCATGGATGTTCTTTGCCAGGTTGAAGGGAAACCCTGTGTGTTCAGAAGTTTGTCTGTCTAATTGTTCTGTGTTCTCTTATTTTAGGGAAATATAGAACGTGTTCTTCATACTCTTAACTATATACACTATTTACATTTTCACACAATCCTTGTTTAAATATGTAACATCCTGATCTAATGTCAAATTGATTAAATATTCGGATGAGTCAATTTTATTAAAGTTATTTATTCATGAGAAGTTTTCAAGTTCAGTGATATTGGCCTGATTCTCACATGTTTTCGATTGTAGGTTTTGTTATGTTTACTATGTTAGAGAATTAGAAATTTGAATAGCTCCATGTGGATATTCCGAGAACATTGAATTTAGAAAACATCATAAAGAACGGTGGGCAGCTTTGAGTCACATTTCAGTGATTTCACCAATTACATTACACTATTTATATAGACAGCTCCCATCTTATTGAAGCAACGGATTTCTGAAAAGTCTAACAAAGAGTTTGGTGGCGAAATCCAATTTCCATCAGCTGTCCAAACATGCTTCTATGTAGTCAGATTTCTGACTGGCTGTCACCTCACTTGTTTCTAGATTATAGGAATTTCCATAACTAGGTGACACGTGTGGATTGATCAGTGTTGCTATTGTATGAGTAGCCTGTAATTAGTTTCACGGTTATGAGTTAACACTATTCCCACGACTGTTGGCAACCCTTTAACTCTACCAAACTTGTTATCTGTTGAAGCTTGAGGTGTGAATCAGTATGTTGGATTAGGTAGTTACAAGAATTAATGTTATGATACTGTCATACTTCTACTACTACTACTACTACATAATGTTCTCAGTTATGCCACAATGACAGAGTAGCTGCTGATTGATTGCTGATCTCTCTTTTTCAGATTGGTTTGGATGGGATTCGTATGCTTGAACCCAATACAAGTCGGACATTGAGAATATATCCGCTTGAGAATGTAACCAGATTTGAGGTATGTTGGTTTCTTTTTCTTTCTTAAATTTTGGATTTGCTTTTTACCACTGTTAATTCATTGTGTATTTTCATATACATAAAAAATTCATTAAGTTTTTTTATATTATTAGGTGTTTGATCCATCTACCTTTGCATTTTGGGCCAAAAGTTCAGTGGACATTGAAGCAAGACGTATTAGACTGCAGTCAAACAGTTATACCACCAACACTATTCTGGACATAGTGACAGCTGCAACTGTACAGGTTGAGAATCATAATACTTGTATTTGTGCTGTTCTTTTCTACTGTTTTGGGCTGAGGATTCGGCATGTTCTTGGAAGAGATGATATTGCCTTCATAAAATGATGATGGATTACTTTAAAGGGATAAAGAGTTGCACAAATGGAACAAGGTGTCACATTAACTGTTTTTAAAACAACATGATCATAGCGTATTTGAAATCACATTTTATACTCATAAATTTTATATTTACTTTGTTCTTGTCCTTTTTTCTTTGTGGGGTTTTTTTTTTTTTTTTTTTTTGGGGGGGGGGGGGGGGGGGGGGGGGTGTCATGCTTTTAGGAATGCAAATTTTCATTCAGTTTCGTCACATTGTCTGAATCTGAATGTTCCTAAATTTCTGACTTCACATCTGAGATCTTGAGTTTCTTTGGACTGAATTCTATGGAATTCCATTCAAAATTTGAGAAATTTACCTGAAATATCAGCTGAATTAATAAGAAATGTTAAAATGCCATTTCCCCTTGAACTCTGAATTGGAAATTTGCCGAACATTCCACAATCTTCGGGTCAGATTTTCTCAATTCTTAAATTTTTTACCAATTCAAGTTTGGTCAATGTGTCTGAGTTTGAATTTTTGTGTCAAGTTGGCAAATTATGTTACCATGGTTGGGATGAAAAATAAACATCTTGATGTTTAAGCTATGTGTGATTCGACATTGATGAGGATAAGAGAAAGGTGAACGAATCTACTTGCTCTAGCGGCATTTTTGTCGAATAGGTGTCATGAGGTTAACCTCATCATCTTTCATCAAACTCTAGCAGCATTTTTTATGAACTTGTTCTGCATCACAAGGACAAGAGAAAGGTGAAAGAATCTACTTGCTGAAGAAAAGAGAATGGTGAAATAACTTCAACAAATGACAAATAGGCATCTGTAAATACTCTAGGAAATGTTCAATGCTCTAATGGAAGCTAACATCATAATCATGATGTAGGTGTATGGTGCACAATGAGATTATAGGTTGACGTCGACTATCCTTTCAAGGAGTCTCCTGATAATATGTGTAAAGGAATTCCTTGATAGGTTAATGAAATGTCATAAACAGTTTTTATTGGGAAGCAGCATCTAAAAAACTTGAAGGGAACAAACCCTCAAAGCTATTTGTATTTACTTATGTGTTTATTTTAATAAAGATCTTTATAATGGAGGACCATGCTACTAGTGCCGCAAAAAGAATGTGCACGTGCAATAAAGCATGTGCATTGATTGCCCTAACATATTGGTTTTACCTTTTTTGTTTTTAAAACTTCTGTAAGATGCGTGCTAATGACATTTTAATACTTCAATTGCTTGATCAAAAAAACAGCTTAAGGAGATGGGTGGAAGAAGCAAGCCTTCTGATTCCTTGAAGCCAACTGAACAGCCTGCTGAGAAGAAGAAAGGTTTTGCTGTTTGGATGAACTTGATGAAGCCTGGAAATGAGGAGAAAGATCATTGGGTAATTTTGGAGTTTTTTGAGAACCATTTACTTCAGTGAAAAAATAGCAAAGAGTCATGTTCATTGCCATTACCTCGTGCTCCATTAGTTGTTACTATTAAAAAAGCATGATTTTGTTTTGCTCGATAAATCATTACTATTAAATAAGCCATTTTTTTTTGAGCTTATGAATGTGTATTTGTTGAAGTGGTACTTTGTTTTATTAATTATGCCGTGTGTATAAAGAAAATGTTTATGTCCCCCCTGCGCCGCCCCACCCGGTGAGTGGTAGAGGAGGTTGTGAAGAGGATTCCTTATATTTTATTTTGGAGTTCTGCACTTTTAGGCACGAGTTTTTAGAGAAAGGCAAGTCATTGTTACACTTTGGTTTTTAAACACAGAATCAGTCTTTAACAAGGTGAGGTTAGCTTAATTTATGGGATGTCTAAAATTTGCTTTTCAATGGGTAAATTTTCTCCGATTATCAATTGTTCCATTTAGTTGTTTATCTTATTATGTGGTAAATGGGAAGAGCTCCTTACAAATGGTCTGGAAGTTTGTGTTGGTTTTAGAACCAGCATTCCTGGGAATGGATTCCCGTCTATAAAAGGAAGTTAATCTATGGCTCCAAAATGTATCAAGTTTTTGTTGGGCTTGAACTTTGGTTGACTATATGATCTTGTAATTTAGTTGAAAATATTGTTGGTTTAAGTCTGTCTCAAGAGCTGTTTCTGTGTTTCAGGTGAATGCTAAATGAGATGCATTAACAATTAAAACAACGCAACTTTTGGGTTTACCTAAAATTCTCAGCATTATGCTATCTTTCTTTTGTTTTAAGTTGACTTGGTCCATGACCAAAAAGTTGACTTGTTAAGTTAAGATGTGATAAAATATTTTGATTGGAGTTCTTTAATCTTATGTTCTTCTCCTCATTTTTTAGGTTCCTGATGAAGCAGTTTCAAAATGTACAGGTTGTGGGGCGGACTTTAGTGCTTTAGTGCGGAAGGCATGTCTTTTTCACGACTAATTATTTATGGACTTTGTCTTTGCTATTTATGCAGGCTTTGATTGAGATGAGAGGAGTTTCTTTTATTTTTTAGGCTGAGCCTAATGAGTTTTCTTCATTTTCAGCATCACTGCAGGAATTGTGGAGATATTTTTTGTGACAAATGTACTCATGGTAGAATTGCTCTTACAGCTGATGAAAATGCTCAACCTGTTCGAGTTTGTGATCGATGCATGGTGTGTACTAATTATTTGTTCATTTAATTTTTCAGTATGACCTTTCCTGTTTCATCTCCCTGTTTACCTGGGGAAAATCTGTAATTTTTTGTTTGGGGATTGTACTACATCCACTAATGATGGGTTAATTTCTGTTTGTTGAGCACCATGGGTTATTTTACATCCACAAATGAGGTATTACTTATTTTATCTGCATACTTGTGAGCTTGGGTTTGTGGAATTGTTTCTGATCCTTCATTTTAAACACCCTTGTGCAGTACTGTTCAGTATCAACCAGGAAAAAGTGGACTTTTATAGTTGTACAAATTTGATATCCTTTATAGAGAACTTAGTTGGGACCCTTGGTTGAGCTAAATGCCAAGCAATGCATCATACAAATTCCAATTGTATGGTTGATGGTTTGGCTCGTTCATCTAAAGGTCCAGTCTTCTTTGTTTATTCTTTTGTTATGAACTTAAACCTAGGCTATTTTGTAGCATTTCATCTCAAAGTAAATATTGTGTGTGTGGATATGGGCACATGCCATGTGTTAGACTAGATCTTATTATATTATCTTTCCGTGCAGGCAGAAGTTACTCAAAGATTGAGTAATGCTAAGGTATCAGCCAGCAAATCAGCTGGATTGCAAAGTCACGACGATCTTGCCAAGAAGCTTCAGGTGATCAATTATTTGAATATTTGTCTTCGGTGCTTCTTGTGCCATTTGGTTTTCTTGTGGTTGTCATTGATTTTTTAGTGGTAGCTTAGTATTCTTGTACAATGAAGTCAGGTGAAGCCTTTTTTTATTTCCTTGTTTTCTAGCTCCTCTCTCTCTCTCTCTCTCTCTCTCTTCTTCTCTCTCTCTTTTTAATTTTTTCTTTAAGATTCCCTCTGCAGTCCACCTTGAGCACATACCGAGATTTTGATACGTTTGGTAGTTTTAAATTACTTGAGCAAGCTTACTGCATCTTATAGTTGGCTGCAATAAGAGGACATAACTGGTGCTTCAATCCCAGGAGCCACTCCTGCCCGTGTTTCCTGCCTCTTGGCTGTTTCTCAAAAACCTTTTAGATAACCCTTCCTCTTTATGAAAAAGAACAAAAAATATATATAAAAACAAATACCTTGTATTCAACTGATTTTATCTATGTATTCCCTTGTACATTTACCGCAATAGTATTTTAGTTTCTCGTTACCTTCTCTTTTTATCCATGTGGTCTATTTAAGCTACGACCTGCTTCGCTCTCATTGGTCTTGCCCCATATTATATGAAACAGTCTCAACTGTTTTTCGGAGAGAGGGTGGCTGTACTGTTATATCCATGCTCTCTGTTTAAGCTACGGCCTGCTTCATTCTCATTGGTCTTGCCCCATATTATATGAAACGGTCTCAACTTTTTTTTGGAGAGAGGGTGAATGTATGGATACAGGAGCTGACGGAAGGGGCTGATGGGCTGTTGAGTGAATGGGAAGGGGGAGTGATTTGATGAAGTGAGAAAAACAGAGTGTATTGTGTGTTTTTTCCTTTTAAGACCCATTCAGTGGTTTCTGGTGACCTCAGATTTAGTTTGTTTCCACTGATTTTGGTTCTCGCCTTTTTATTTTTGAAAAGAAAACTATATATCGCTAATAGTAAGATCCAGTGTTTGCGAAGATGTGATTGATCTATGCTTTGGTATCTCGTCTCTGATGGTAATTATTTTTTATAGGAGGAGATGGAGAGGAATCGGAAGGGGTCATCAGGTAATTTCTAGTTTTAGAACACTCGTATTGTATGTGTGCAGATGCATTGTCATGCAAAATAGTATGCTGCTACATGAGTAGTGGTGCCAAGTGCCTGTTGTTGAGATCCACATGTTGCATATGTGAACCTTCGGGATATTTCAGCTGGGGAATGACTGATACCCAATAAAATGGGGTTCTTCAAAGGATATGAACCTAATCAAAAGTTGCATCTACCTTTTGGTAATTCATCTGGTAATTTCCGGTTTTGAATTTCTTAAAAAGGTTGTCCATCAGGTAAATAGGTGTCAATCCAGTGTATCTAGTGATTTCAGTTTATACATTGACTGGGCGACTTCTGCGCTCAACAGATGCTATATTCTATTAACTTGTGTAAACAACTATATATGAATATGAGCTTCAGTTCACTCTCTTAGCTGAATTACTCTGTCCTGGACATGCGGATTCACAACTAATTTAGACGGTTTGCTTCCACAGGCTCCGGGTCAGATGGATCTGGTAGGCGGATGAAAGAAGTTGCATGTCCTACTTGCACAGTTCATTTGCAGGTTTGAGATCCTTTGGTATTACTCTCTGGGAATTTGCCAGAATGCATATTTGTTTCATCGTCCAAAAATTTTGATCTTGTGGTTACGCAATGGGACTGTTTCAGGTTCAAGTTCCCAGCTCCGGTTCTGAGACCATAGAGTGTGGGGTCTGCCAGCATCCATTCCTTGTAAGTTCCCACTGATATCACGCGTGCTATCTATGATCAGTGGAGGCTCTGTATTTCTCTTAACAATTTTTTTTTATGTTAATTAATTATATTATCTGTGATTTTCATAACTAATAATATGGACTAGTACCTGATTATCCTTGGTTTTTGTCACTAACTTTTGTTGGCTTGGTGTCAGCTGATTTACTGGCATGTATGTTGAAGTTTGTATTATCTTCAAAATCTGTTGTTACTGGTTATGCTTTGTGTCTGTAAATGTGACGGCTTGCGCGCACACTTGAATATCTGCTATTTTATTAATAAATATGGAACATAGTGGTGGATTTCTTTCACTTCTTTTGCTCAGTTTACTCTATAATCGAAAGGGCTTTTTGCTGTAATTGGATAAATCTCTCTCTCTCTCTATTTTGTTTTTTGTGTTTCTCTACGAAGGAAAGAAGTTAAAAAGAGTCCCTTCGGCCAAATTAACATACGTTTGACTGGAAATAGCCGGTAAGTGTTTTGCACTAGAAAGGATATCAAGAAAAGATTCGAAAGGGGACACGTAGCAACAAACTACCATCATCAACGAATTCAAGAAATGTTTTGTATTTCAAGAAAGTTGAAATTTTAAAGGGCATATGCTATAGCATGTAAAATTTTAGAGTCATTCTGTGCAGAGACTTTCATTTTAACATAAAACATTTATTATGATTGCTTTTAATGGCCAAACAAATGCCATTGGCACATTAATTTAGTGAGAGATTTTGTCAATTTTGTTTCAGGAATAGCATATTCTAATTTCAAATTATTGTAAAAAAAAAATTCTGGTTTGTGGCCAAGTGTCAAGGCGACTATTATTGTTCGAATGAAATTAATTTCTAGTATTACTAAGTTGAGAGTCGATTACGGAGAAGTCTAGAATAATGTGTTCGTACAAGTACTAAACTGAGTCTTGTTTAGGTTGTCATTAAGCCCTAAGCGAGAGGGTGTACAGGAAAAGACCGCAGTTGTGAATGTAAAATCAATGTTTTAAAAATCGGACCGTTGAGTGAATCGAAAAAGTCACCGGATCACAAGTCACCGGTTCAACTGTCGGGTCAACCGTTATTGATTCGTAACGTCATTATATGTCATTAATTAATTTATTAATATTAATAAATAATATCTTATTTTTTTACACTATTTTTTATATTTAAAACATAAAATTTTGCCTTAAACTAGAGAACCGGACGGTTTATTACCGGTTTAATTGACCAGGTCAGGGTTCAACCGTGATTTTGACCGGGTTTGATCGGGTTTTTGACCAAAATAGATTTTAAAGATTAACCGGACCGCTTTTTAACTGGGTCGCGGTTCAACCGGTTCAACCGGTCGGACTAATCCGGGTTTTAAATCAGTGTGTAAAACAATTAAACAAAGAATAAAAAATTACATTTTTTGAGTTCATATTTACAAAAATTTCCAACCCACCCGACATGGGTTTTGTCACAAGGTTGGCAGTCATTTTATTCTAATGGTCATTTTATTCTCCGGTACCCGTGAGAGTCACTTCCTCTGTCGTAGGATCCTCCCTGGGTCTTCCCAGCTTTCTCCGCCACTCTTCTGTCCATTACCTAGCCCACAATCTCTCCCACCGTATTCTCTTTCTCCCTATCTTCATCACGTCCTCTCTCTCTATCTCTCATTAACATTTGCTCCAGCCCTTATTTTCTCTATTGTTCTGTCTTTCCTTTGAGATGGAGAGTGAAAATTTCCCATCTCCAACACTAAATTTGGCGGAGGAGGAGCTAACGAACAAGTTTTCAGTGAAGCTTAGATTAGTCGGTCAGATCCTGGCCAGCAAAAATCTGAATCGATTGGCAGTTCAAGGAATTGTGCGAAGTGTATGGAGAACCAGGGGCGAATTCTCCATCACCTGTTGGGGAGAAAACATCTATGCATTCTCTTTTGATGACGAACAAGATTGCAACAACATTCTCGACCAGGCCCCATGGTTTGTAATGGGAAACCTTTTGGTATTACAGAGATGGGCGGCAGATATGACGATGAATGAGTTAGAATTCTCTAAATCACCCTTTTGGGTGCAAATCCATGGGCTTCCATTCGGTAAAATGACCAAGGCGAATAATCTGACGATAGAGAAACTCATTGGGGAAGTGATTAGTACTGACAATCAAGGGCAAGAGGAAATAGTCAACAGCAGCTTCCTCAGAGTTCGAGTCAATCTTTCTGTTACTCAACCACTGCCCAAGGGTTTCTATCTCACGAGACAACATCTGGAGGACCTGTGGATCCAATTCAAGTATGAACGCCTTTCGGATTTTTGCTATTTATGTGGCTGACTTGGGCATGATGAATTTGGATGTCACTATAAGCAACGGGGAGACAAATCGGAAGGTTATGGCCCCCACTTTAGAGCTAGTCGGAGCAAGTATCAAACTCCGATGAGAAGGCAAGAAACTGAGCGAGTTAGAAGGCCAAGTAGTTTGAACCGGAACGTCGAGGTGGCCATAAATCCATCATCTCCAACTGCAACGGAGGCAGCACTTGAAGCTCTGGTGGCGGAGCGTGAAAATGTAGCGTGTGAAGTTAATAGACGGGCAACGGAGACTCAGGAGTTGTTGCAGGAGACTGAACGCCTAAGGGTGGCTATGCCCCAATTTATGTCAGACGCTTCAAATGATAGTGGTATGTGTCAAGCTTATACTTGTTCAGTACAGCGCACTCAAGTAGTAAAAAATGACACTAACCCGGTGAATGAGATGGTGGCTACCGGGCATTGTGCCCACCAGCAAGCAAACATCACGAGGCTAATATCTTGGCAACAAGAAACGAGGGACATTAACCAAGGTGTTGCTACAGTTCAACCTGAACAAGGTAACATTTATTTAAAATATTGGGTCGAAGAACCTGAAAGCCCACCAAAGATTGGGGCTAGTGAAGCAGTGGTGGTTAAGGCCCCAAGCCCACCTGTTAGTAGTAGCAATATTTTGGCAGGCCTGAAGTCATGTAATGATCCAGTGAACATAGCCAATTGTGAAGACCCAACTACACGTGGTAGCACCTAACACGCCTGTGATGGGATGTGGCGAAATCTCGGTCGGCTCATATAATGGAAGTGGGATTATCTCGAATTTTCAGTAGGTTTTTATCTATCAAAAGAAAGCCTGAAGTAACTGAAGAAAAATCCTACCAGTTTAAGACTTTAAAAAGCTGTGACGGTAGAAAATGTATAACTAACGGTGATTCTCATACAACCAGTGATACCAAAGCAGAAGGCAAAGTTGCTGTGTATGAACTTGCAGAACCTAAATCACTTCCAGTGCGTTGGATTATCAGGCCTAAGAAGGGGAACAAAGGAAGGACAAGTAGTACAACAATGGAAACTCACAAGCTATTTGAAGTAGCAATTCAAGATGGAGCTGAATTGGATCTTGACAAAAGAGAAGCTCAGATTCTGCTCAACAATAAACGGGCTCTGGTGGCTGTCCCACAACAGCCCCAAGGGACCCAATGAGCCTCATGTGTTGGAACTGTCAGGGGTTAGGGCCTCTCCTGACAGTTCGGTCTTTGGTGGATATCACCATCCACTATAAGCCCTCTATTGTTTGTCTCCTTGAAACTAAGATGAAAAGTAGTAAAGTAGAGGAAGTCAGAAGGAAAATCAGATTCAATCATAGCTTAGTCATTGATCCAGAAGGTCTTTCAGGGGCTGTGGCTTTATTTTGGCAATCTAATGTTCATCTCAAGATTGAAGAAAGCTCGCAATTCTTCATTGATGTTTACTGCTCTTTCAAGGCTCATGCTAGGGAATGGAGATTATCTTTTGTGTACGGGTGTCCGGAGTATAAGGATAGGGTGGTGTTATGGGATTATATTGCTAGCACTTGCTTCACTCCTACTCTCCCTTGGCTATGTGTGGGGGATTTCAACGATATAACTTCACAGCATGAAAAGCAAGGAATGAGGGAAAGAGCAACTTACAAAATTTTGGCATTCCGGGAGTTTCTAGAAAAATGTCAGTTTATTGATCTTGAAAGCAAAGGATGTAAATTCACCTGGTCTAACAACCGTGAAGGCCAAGGAAATATCAAAGAACGTCTTGATCGAGCAGTTGCAAACATGGATTGGTGCTTGTTGTTCCAAACGGCTATTGTATCTGCTCTTCCAGCCATTGGTTCCGACCATAGTCCTCTACTTGTGGAGCTTGAACCTGTCCATACAAAAAGCAAAAGACAGTTGAGATTTGAAGCATATTGGTTGGATGTCGAAAGTTGCGAAGAGGTCATTTCAACTTCTTGGAATTCTGTTAACTCTTCTGACATTGGAGAAAATACAATTTTGAAACTGAACAAATGCAGAGAGTCCTTGGAAATATGGAGCAAATCCAATTTTGGTAATGCGCAGAGGCAAATCAAGAATCTTAAAAACATCTTGATGCACAATCAAAACTCGAAGCAAGGCAACTTTATGCAGCAGCAAAATGCAGAGCTAATAAATCAGATCAATGCTTTATGGAAACAAGAAGAGAAGTATTGGGGTGTCAGAGCTCGACTAAAGTGGCTTAGATGGGGGGACAAAAACACAAAATTTTTTCATGCTACCACTGTCCAAAGACGACAGAGAAATAAAATATATCGATTGAAGTCTGAGGAAGGGAATTGGATTGATAACCCTCAAGGCCTTAAAAATCTGATTCAAAATCACTTCTCTCAGCTGTTCCAATCTGAGGGACCTAAAAACCTTGACCCGATCTTGAGGAGTGTGACTCCGAAGATTACGGAAAACATGAACTCAGAATTGTTGAGGCCTGTTACAGCTGAAGAAGTAAAGGAAGCTGCTTTTTGTATGGGTGCTTTAAAAGGCCCGGGTCCTGATGGATTTCATGGATTGTTTTATCAAAAGTTCTGGCATATTATTGAAGGGGATATGGTCCGGCTTGTCCAAAATTTCTTCCAATCAGGGGAGTTTCCTGCCGAATTGAATGAAACTAACATAGCTCTTGTGCCGAAGGTGAGTTTACCAGAGGAAGTTTCTCAGTTTAGACCTATTGCACTGTGTAATTTTTCGTATAAAATTATCTCAAAAGTGCTGGTTAACAGGTTACAACCTTTTGTGAATAGCATCATTTCTCTAAATCAGAGTGCCTTTATGAAAGGCCGACAAATTCAAAATAATTTATTTATTGCCCAGGAAGCACTACATGTTCTCAAGCAAAGAAAAAAAGGCAAGCAATGTAATCTAGCTTTAAAGTTAGATATGAATAAAGCATATGATCGACTGGAATGGAATTTTATTGCTCAGCTACTTCAGGTGTTGGGTTTTTGTGATAAATGGATCCAATTGCTGATGAAGTGCATAACTTCAGTCTCTTACAGTATCATTTTTAATGGTGAGCGGTTATCCCCCTTCTCCCCTCACAGAGGTCTCCGACAAGGGGACCCCTTGTCCCCATTCATTTTTATTTTAGCAGCTGATTGTATTTCGGCTTTACTTGCTCAAGCTGTTGCCCAAAAGAAGCTAGAAGGAGTCAAGCTGGCTCGCTCTTGCCCTCCAATTACCCATCTTTTATTTGCAGATGACTCTCTCTTCTTATTAAAAGCCACAAAGGCAAACTGCCTAGCTATTCAAGATATTCTCAACAAGTATTGTTTTGCCTCAGGGCAACTCATCAATCTTAATAAATCTTGTGTGGTGTTTAGTTTAAATACTCCTAAGGCAACTAAAGAACATCTTGCATCAATGTTAAGGGTCCCATTGAAGGATAAATTTGGAAAATATTTAGGCTTGCCCGTGGAATGGGGGACTTTCAATAAGGCATCCTTTAGTTGGATCCTGGAAAGAATTCTTAGTAAGATTGAGGGTTGGAAAGCTGCTCTGTTATCTCCTGCAGGAAAAGAGGTACTTATTAAAGTTGTTATACAAGCAATTCCTGCTTATGTTATGTCCGTTTTTAAACTCCCTCTCTCTTTATGTAACGCCCTATGTTCTCAGGTTGCAAATTTTTGGTGGCAAAGTAATAAGGGCGAACCAAGGGTCCACTGGATTTCCTGGCCAGAACTTGCAAAAAAGAAGTGTGAAGGGGGCTTAGGTTTTAGGGAGTTTGAAAGCATGAATATTGCTTTATTAGCAAAGCAAGCTTGGCGGCTTATTATTGATGAAAAAAGCCTGTGGGCTAGCATTTTGAAAGGGAAATATTTCCCATCATGTTTATTTTGGGAAGCAAAACCAAAGGCTTGGTCTTCCTGGTGTTGGAAAAGCCTTTGTATTGGTAGAGATCTACTCAAACAAGAGTGTTTTTGGCAGGTTGGGGATGGTTCTAGTATCAACATTTGGGAAGATAATTGGATCCCAGGTAGAGGTCCCCTTGGAGCACAACCAGAGGCCTCAGTCCAAAAGGTGATAGAGCTTATTGATCCTTGGAATGCTTCCTGGAGAAGGGACCTGGTTTCATCTCTTTTCGACTCTAGCACTGCTACTCATATTTTTCATATTCCTTTGCCCCTTTCAAGACTACAAGACAGAATGATATGGCCTAAAGCTTCCAATGGTGGATACTCTGTCAAGAGTGGATACCAAAGTTGCTTGAAAAAGCCAAGGAGAAAGGACAGTGCAAAGGGATCTTCTTCTTATCAAGTGTCTCATAAGTTGTGGCCTAAACAATGGTCTTTACACATTCATCCCAAACAAAAAACCTTCTTATGGAGGGCTTGTAAAAATGCTATCCCTACAGCTGAGAATCTGTTCAAACGGAAGATTATTGATTCTCCTATTTGTTCTATATGCCATCAAGAGGTAGAAACTGTGGAACACCTTCTCCTGCTGTGTCCAAAATCTCAACAGGTTTGGCTTAATAGTTCCTTTCCCCTCAATCCATCTAAGGTGTCTGTTACCAGGTTTGACAAATGGCTATGGGAAACTTTTGATGGCCAGCATTCTTTACCATGCATTGCAGATCCAGCGAACTATATAGCTATGATATGCTGGTTCATTTGGAAGGATAGAAACACTTCTATTTTTGAGAAGAGGCCGTCTAATCCAACGTGGATAATATCTAATGCTATGAAGGCAATGGAGGAGTATTCTCAAGCAAATTCTGATCTTTCTCATTCTTTCAATAGGCCTATTGAGAATTCCTATTTTTCTTGGCATCCACCTCCTCCTTCAGTGGTGAAATTGAATTATGATTTTGCTTTTATTGCAGGGAAAAATATTGGTTTTTCTGGTATTGTGGTGAGAAATGATCAAGGTAAGATGGTGGCAGGTAAACATTCCAAGTATGCTTGTAACTCTCCACTTGTGGGTGAAGCTCTAGCCCTAAGAGAAGCCTGTTGGTTGGTGCAATCACTAGATCTTTCTAAAGTGCTTTTTGAGGTGGATGCTCTCTCAGTGGTTACAGCAGGCAATAACTCTTTACAATCCAACACTTCTTGGCAAATTCATGGCTTATGCAGGGACATTCAACATACTTTAACTGCCTTCTCTGACACTTCAGTTGCCCACATTTCTCGAGAAGCAAATAGAGCGGCTCATTGGATTGCAATTGCTGCAAAGAGAGGAATTCTAGCCTCAAACTGGTCCTATTCTATCCCTATGGAGTTGGCGAGAGTACTACATCAAGATTTTCCTGTGTGTGGGATTGGTTAGTTGTTCGTTTGGTCTCAAATGTAGATCTGTCTCTCTTCCTTTTGTTTTTTCTGCTTCTCAGACCAAAAAAAAAAAAAAAGATTATGAAGCCAATGACGTGGACCATTTACATTCCTCGAGAGATTTGACAGTTTTTCAGCTGTTACCCTCACAACCAAGACAATTTATAAATTTTTTTTTTTTGATCCTCCTGCGGTGGATTTATGGGGGATTAAATAACCCATTAGTACAAAATCCATGCTAAGTTCCCACTTCCAATCAGTTTTTTTTCAAATTTTTTTGCAGAAAACACAACCAAATATATATATATATATTCTTGGTGAGAAACTATAGCCATTACTCATGAGCATAATCATAAAAATAAAGGGTTGTTACCGAACAATGTTTTGAATCAACAAAGACAACTAAACCTTGCATTTTCTCTGCTCTTAAACAACCTCCAAAAATGAAATTTCCATACATGTAATCAAATCAATTGCGTATCATTGAGGTAGCCCCACCAACCTGCATGAAGTACTGGTAATCTTTTGCCCGATATCAACATTTTCTAAACCAACTCTACCGATCTTCACCACGAACACAGTTGTATATACATATATATATATATATATATATGTATATCTGAAACCATATTTGTAAATCATCCAATGTCAAACCTCAATTCAGGAAGAAAAAAGAAAATAAAAAAAGAAGACAAATTTGTCATTTTAACATTGTGAAATATGGAGTAGACATGATTCAATGCTATTTGGCGACAACGCGGCAATTTCATTTTCATCCTACACTCTGCTGCATACATGATTCATGTCATTATCATGAAGAAGTCTTTGTTAAGGAAAAAAAATCTGGTTTCCAATTCCGCAAGTCACGACACCAATGGCCTTATCGATCAGTAAACTATCAAAACACCATGCCCTTTGAAAGAACAGCTGTTGAAGGGGGGAGATTAAGTGACAAATGCTGGGCATGCATGTCACGTGTGGTATTCAAAGAAATCTTCATCCCATATTCAGTCTTCCATTCTAGAAAGTTTTATTCACCTAATAATTGATAAGCATAATAGGGTTTGCTTAATACCAACCTTTTCTAAACAATAGATACACTACACCTTCCATTAATTAAATAACAGAAGTTGCACATATAAATGCAAAGAAAACCATACGTGCATGAGCATGACTGACAAATCTAAGCTCAAGGAAAGCTTGTTCATGTCAATGCTGTTTTCCATTATGAAACTCTCTTCTTCTTCTGTTTCTTCAATTGTCATGTTCTCTCTGTATGTTTTGCTTCCCTTCAGCGCCAGTCAAGCAGTTATAAGGATACCGAAGAACGTAACGGTTCCCGCAGTAATCGTGTTTGGAGATTCAATTGTGGATCAAGGCAACAACAACAATCTCCAAACAACAACAACAGTCAAGTGCAATTTTCCTCCATATGGGAAGGACTTTATAGGTGGAATTCCAACGGGAAGGTTTAGCAATGGAAAGACCCCAGCAGACTTAATAGGTACGGTTAGAATGGCTCTGATAATCATGTTAAAAATAATAGGAAAGAGAATACTTATTTTGATTTGAGTGTTTTTCAATGACCTGGTCTATGTTGAGTTGTTTACCTAACAAAGGCAGTCTTTCAAGTTAATGCTGCTACAGAGTAATTTTCAACTTATTTTTACGTTCCATGGAAAACGCTATTATGTTTTTTTTATAGGATGTTGGATTAAGTTTAAAATCACCTTTATAACAAAATAAAGTGAAAAATATGACCTTATCAGGTAAACAAACGTATATGTTCTCTTTATTAGGCCTCTCCCCTAAGAGGGGTGCTACCCACAGTTGCAGCTGTGGGTCACTTCTCACCTGATGTGTCATGTGTGACACATCAAGTGAGAAGTGATCCACAACTAGTAGCAAAATTCCGCCCCTAATCATGCAGGGCTTCATGCCTGGACTTCTTCATTATTTTATAGAACTTACTAGCAAAGGAAGTCCTTTTTTGTCTGTCTATTTTGTTTTGTTTTGTTTTGTTTATTCTACTCTCCCCATACAATGCCTCTCTAGGTTTCAGTTTCAAACCTCAATTTTCTCTTCTTTTTTCTTTTTCAGCTGAGGCATTAGGAATTAAAGAGTTTGTGCCGGCATATCTGGATCCACTTTTGCCGCCCAGTGAGCTTCTCACGGGCGTAAGCTTTGCTTCAGGAGCCACTGGATTTGATCCTCAGACACCTCAGCTACAGGTATATATATATATATATGTAGACATGTACATATTTGATTTTGGGTCATGTTTTCATTATTTATTTATTTATTTGTGGTTATGGTTCTTTAGGCAGTTTATACATTATCGGATGAACTGAAAATGTTCAAAGAATACATCTGGAAGCTGAAAGGGATGGTTGGAGAAGAGAGAACAAACTTCATCTTAACTAACAGCTTTTATCCAGTGGTGGTGGGAACCGATGACCTTGCCAATACCTATTTCACAGTAGGTCTTAGGAGGTTGCAGTATGATATTAATTCTTACACTGATTTTCTGGTCCAATCAGCTACCGATTTTGTTAAGGTATTTTCTCTTCATTCTTTATAATGGTGTGATAATCCAATTAATTAGCTGCATTTAGTGAATATTAGTTTTAGTCATGATGGCAAGTTATGCTACTCCCACTCCTCTTGTAGCACCATATGTTAATGTAGTTTTACATAATTTTTGTATAAAAAACTTTACCAGAATGATATGGTAGTGGTATTTTTAAAATTATGAGCATAAATAGTGGATGCTTTAGTTTGAATTGAAATGACTACAAATAAGTACATAATTCTATATGGAACAAAAATTCTATTTATATATCATTACTTTGGTTGAAAAATTATTGTACATAAAATTCGATCAAAATGATGTGCAAAATTTTGAGCATTTTGGTATGAAATGAAGGCATCACAAAATAGTAACATAATTCTATATGAAAATTTTGTACAAAACATCACTATATGCAAATTATATATAAAAAAATTCTATCCGTATAGTATTATTTGTACAGTGTTTTATCAGTGTGATGCAAACTTGTGAGAGTTCACTGCACTATGCATTTTTTTTATTATACTTTTCTAGTACTGAAAAAATGAGTTGAACCCGTAATCTCATAGCAATGGATGAGGGTGCTATTACTGTTAGGCTAACCCGCTTTTCCGCTATTGATTATGACCAAAATAAAATTGATGAAGATAATGTATTCTAATGTTGGGATGTAAATTTTTTCCCCTCTTTTTTTCGGCTTTCTTAAGGAACTATACAAACTTGGGGCACGAAGGATTGCTGTTTTCGGTGATCCTCCAGTAGGATGCTTGCCATCACAGAGAACACTCGCCGGAGGAGTGGAGAGAGAGTGTAATGAGGTTTACAACCAGGCAGCACAGTTGTTCAACACCAAGCTATCTTATGCTCTTACTTCCCTCAACAGCAGCCTCAATGACTCTAAAGCCAGGATTGTCTATATTGATATCTACACCCCTCTCCTTGATCTCATTCAAAATCATGAAAAATATGGTATTTAATTCTCACTTGTTTGGTTTGATCTCATAATGGTTTTTTTTTTTTTTCCAACCGTTGTTTCGATCTTTTCTCAGGCTTTGCCGTTGCAAATAGAGGGTGCTGTGGCACAGGGACTATAGAGGTAGTCGTATTATGTAACCATTTGACTGAGACATGTCCAGATGATTCTGTGTATCTATTTTGGGACAGTTACCATCCCACGGAGAGAGGATACAGAGCCCTTGTCAATCGGATCCTCCAGAGGTACTCGAACAGCTTCTTCTGAGGCCATTCACACAATTGAAAATACCAGATATATATGATTCTTCATCTCGGATTATTTGTACCCATACCTTTGATTTATATTTTGTATCGATTTATTTGAGCTTGGGCGTATTGTATTCGGCCCGTTTGTGTTGCCCGGCCACTCGGGTTGTAAGCGAATTTTTAAGACCAGTCTTCTATCTGTGTGTGTATCTCCTTGTGAGAGTGTGTGCCGTTATGGGTTGTGTTTGAGCTTTATTGTATTATTTTACTTGTTTTGGTAATAAAATACTCACTTACCAAAAAAAAAAATAAAAATAAAAAACGTTCCATGTCAGCTAGTTTAATTGTGTATTTTGAGCATAGTTATCAAAATAGAAAGCTGAAGCAGGAAGCGAGAAATCATTGAAAAACTTAATAGAAATTTTATTAGGAAATTTTGCGACTCAAAGAGACATTTAAAAAAATTAGTGGAGACTTTTGAGAAATTTAATGAAAACCTATATGAATAATTTCATAGTATTTAGTTAGAACTTCAGTAAAAAAAAATGTATAAAAATTAATATTTTAAATTTTTGAAGCGTTTTTTTCAAATTTTTCATGAATTTCCGTTAAATATCACAAGAGTTTTCCAAATATTTTTCTCACATTTCCTGAACGTTTCTCTAAAATTTTTAAACAAATTTCATACTTGTATCGAAAACATTTTACTGTGAAACACGTTTTCTCTTTCAAAATGAATTCTTCGGTAACTATGATTTAGAGGGTTTTATCTCCATCTCTCTCTGTATATACATATAATGCATTCCAAAATTTTACTTTGCCAACATTCACCTGTCATGTGCATCACTACGTACCTTTGATTGAATGCAAAACTCGGTACAAATTTGTTTGTGGTAATTATTTAGATGTCCTTTTCTGGTGTCAATTATTTGGAGTTTCAGTGCTGCAGTGAGATGAATCCTATCTGTAAGCCCAACAGATTACAACCAAGTGATTCCTCACCTATTCTCTCAGGGGCCCAGTTGAAAGCTCAACTACAAATTTCCTATGCCCATGTGAACGGCTGGGGCCGGCTGGCCCGTAGACCTAAAAGGATCCATCCATAGGCCGGACCGGATATCGTTTGTCCACAACCAAAATGATAAACCCCCCACTGTGCTAATGATTTGATACTTCCGAAGAACTAAATTGTAGGCAGTCCAAGAGCCAACTATACAGGGCTTTATGGTGCTTACTGATTAGTGTAGCAAGCTCATGGAACAGAGTTTCCTAAGAGTTCAGACATAAATGGCAGTAGCTTTTCACCTTCCAACCATATATCAATCTTTGCTTTAATAGTTACCAATCCGAGTAATTTATTTCAGTATGGGTTAGATGATAAGAACCCACATGATAAGACCTGCCCTATGATATAGGAAGATACTATTGTTTCCCTTTGGAATAAATGCCAGTTGAGCATAGGGTGTGCACTGGTCGAGTTGGTTCAAGTTTGTGTTTTGAAATCAATCCGATTTTGATCGGTACTAAATTTTGAACTCAGAATCAAATTGATATGATCTTCGGTTGGGTTGAATCTGTTTTTATTATGCAAATTATAATTTGTTTATTTAAAAATTGAAGAAATAGAATTAATCTTGTATTCTCAATTTTTAAAAAATTCAACATTTGACGGACCCAAACTAAATCAATTCCCAATATTGATTTGATTTAATTTTTGAAAATTTTCAGTTCTTTTGGGCTGCCCTTGGGCACCACCACACCACCACAGGTACTTCACCATTTTCTTCTCTTCCTTTTTTAGATTACCAGCCACATGTTTGGTTATGTACTCTCTGTACCCAGTCATCAACTGAATGCGAACCATTCAAGACAGCCCCATTCATAAATCTCTGCCTCTTTTCTTTTACTTTGAAGCCAAGCTGAGACTTAACCCTGCAGAAATTTCAAAAAAAAAAACAATGCACTTCTTCCCCTCCTTAAAAAGTTCTTATTCCTCTTCAACCACTTTCCTGTTTCTCTCTCTTCTTTTTCTTCTTCTTTTGGGCACTGCCCAAGCTGTCATGAGGTTGCCTCGCAATGTAACGATTCCGGCAGTCATCATGTTCGGAGATTCAATAGTGGATACAGGCAACAACAACAATCTTCAAACTGTATCTAAGGTCAATTATCCTCCTTATGGGAAGGATTTTTTGGGTGGAAAACCGACAGGAAGATTTTCCAATGGAAAGGTTCCATCAGACTTGCTTGGTACGTGTTTAAGAAACTAAAGATCTCTCCCTTCAATTCCTTTCTGTGGAAAGAAAATTTTACTTGCCATTTTGTGACATTTCAGTGGAGGAATTGGGAATCAAGGAGCTCTTGCCAGCATATCTTGACCCAGATCTGCAAACAGAAGATCTTTCAACCGGGGTGAATTTCGCTTCAGGGGGCGCTGGATATGATCCTCTAACATCCAAGCTTGCGGTACACATTTTTCTTTTTCTAGTCCCTTATATTTCTCTTTACTTCTTGTTAATCTTCTGGGTTTGTTTTTTTGTTTTTTTTTTTTTTCCTCCTCATTTTGAAACTCCGATTATGTACCAGTTGGTGATATCATTGTCAGATCAGTTAGAAATGTTCAAAGAATACATAGCAAGGTTGAGGGGAGTTGTTGGAGATGAGAGAACAAGCACAATTTTGGCTAACAGCCTACACGTAGTAGTAGCAGGCAGCAATGACATTACAAACACCTATTTTGAGATCCCGCTTCGAAGATTGCAATATGATGTTCCTTCTTACGCCGATTTTATGGTGAACTCAGCTTCCAACTTCGTGCAGGTAATAGCTTTAGCCTGCAATAATTGAGTACAAATGCAATATCAATTATGTCTTCTTAATTATTACCCTATATTTTTTATTCATAATTATAGGAAACTCTTTTCCAAAAGAAAAAAACTTAATTCCTTAGAAAATCGCTTTGAGAACACAAGTGAAACTTTTTGTTTACTTTTTTTTCATATTTTCTTTTTTTTATTTTTTTTATAAAAAATCCGAATTCGAAACGAAGTGTTAGGAAACAATCTCACTTTAATATAATTTAAAGAAACTTGTCATGTTTTTTAAAAAAAAAAAAACCTTACCCAAAACTCCTAATCAAATATAATGGAAATTCCCTATAAAATCATTTATCATAATTTTTAGCTCTCAAATCTTATTATTTAATAATAATATATAATTTTTTTTAATAAAAGTCTATTGATATTATGTAGTACTAGTGTTTTACTTATTATAATAGTATTTTAAATACTTTAAATTACTTTTTTTTTTGGTGTTTTAATATATTTTTATATATATTTATTTAATTTTATATCTTTGGTTTCTCGTCATTTTTACTGACATATTTCACGCTTCCGTCCTTGTTGATCTTTGCATTATTATGAAGGACTTGTATGGATTGGGTGCTAGGAGAATTGGCGTTTTTGGCATACCGCCAATAGGATGTGTGCCGTCACAGAGAACTTTGGCAGGAGGACTAGAAAGAAACTGTGCAAACAATTACAACGAAGCAGCAAATTTGTTCAACACAAAGCTGTCAGTGAAGCTGAACTCTTTGAACAGCGACCTTCCACATGCGAGGATAGTCTACATTGATTCATACGATCTTCCTCTCGATCTCATTCGCAATCCTAAAAAATATGGTAAATCGCCTTTCGTTTTGTTATTAAAATTTGAAAAGATACACGAGAAAAAGAGATTTTTTTTTTTTTTCAAATTCTGATGGTTTGTAATTGATTTACTATGGCAGGATTCAGAATTGCAAATAAAGGGTGCTGTGGCAGTGGTTTTTTAGAAGTAGTGTTTCTATGTTCATTCGCCTGCGCAGATGTCTCGGAGTACGTTTTTTGGGACAGTTTTCATCTTACAGAGAAAGCATACAGAATCGTTGTCCATCAAGTCCTCGAGAAACAGATCAGCAGCTTCATTTGAGAACATTAAACCTTGCTGAATTCTTTCCCTCTCCTGCCATCAGATCTATCTCCCCACCTAAATTATAATTGGATTGGGACTTTCGAATAACTTATGGTTTAAATTTATAGTTTTTTTAAATTGTGTTTGGCTCCATTTAAAAAATTGAGTTTTTAGAATTAACTTAACTTTAAAAAAAATTATTTAAATAAGTGACTTTTTAAAATTAATTTAAACTTATAACTTATGATTTTTTTAAAGAGCAATCCAAATACAGTCTTTTGCTAAAATGGCAATGTGAAGGCATAGTTTTAAGTATTGGATGTACTAAACTCTTCTATTTTATAATAAATACTATAGTTCTTACTTAAAAGAAATGTTCGAAGTCGTACAGTTCTCATTTGATTAACCCCTAAATGGTAATATTGTATGAGTTTGAAAGAGTAATCGTTTGAATATTTAATTCTATGTAGCAAAAAAAATAGCCTAAACTAAAAAATAGTTATTTTTTTTGCTTTTTTACTTTCTCGCTAAATTCAACGATGGACTATAGCTGGGAGGATTTACTTATGGCTCTCTACTTTATGACACAGCCAGGCAAGAATTTTACCAACTATACTACTAGTTAGCTTCTTTTTCGACTATGAGGAAACTTTTTCGCCGGTAGTTATGCTAAAGTGTATCCGGATTCTCTTATTCATTACGGCTCATTTCGATTATGAGATTTGGCAAATGGATGTCAAGACAGCTTTTT